>PVIA01004752.1:64256-130498 GCA_004024845.1 Tonatia bakeri
TTCCTTCTTCTCTCCCTCCCTCCCTCTTCCTCACTCTCTCCTCTCTTGCTCTCTCTTTCTTCTTCCTTTTTTTTTTTTTGCCAGATGGAATAAAGCTAAATTTTGTCAGTAGAGGGCACTGGAGAGACATTGCAATAGAAAGGGTTGCTTCCTGGTTCTACAAGTTCTGAAGCACATGTGGCTTCTCCAGGGTCCAGAGCCGGCAGAATGCACAGCTATTCCAGTGCCAGGCCCCTGTAAGGCATGGTGGCCAGCAGCACTCAGCAGCCTGCAGCTTTGCCCAGTACCTCCTTTGGGTGATTTCACAACAGTGTGATCCAACTTACTAGTTAACATATACTATTTATTAGATTAAAGAAGTTCCTTCTATTTCTAGTTTGTCGAGCATTTTATTTTATTTATGTTTTGATTTATTTTTATTGTCGACACTATTACAGACAACCCTGCTCTCCCCCACCCTCGCCCTTCTCTACCCGGCTCCTGCTCCCCTTTCACTCTGGCCGTCACCAACTGTTGTCTGTGTCTGGGAGTTATGCCTATATGTTCTTTGACTAATCCTTTTATCTTGTTTTACAGTCTCCCCTCCCCTCTCCACTCTGGCAGCTGTTGGTGTGTTCCAAGTATCCATGCCTCTGTTTTTATTTTGTCCGTCAGTTTATTTTGTTCATTATATTCCACATATAAGTGAGACCATATGGTATTTGTCTTTTCTTGACTGGCTTATTTCACCCAGCATAATTTCCAGGTCCATCTATGCTGTTGCTAAAGGTATGATTTCATTATTTTTTTGTAGCCACATAGTATTCCATTGTGTAAATGTACCTCAACTTTTTTATCCACTTATCTACTGATGGGCACCTAGGCTATTTCTAGATCTTGGCTGTTATAAACAGCAGTGCTGTGAACATAGGAGTACATATGTTCTTCTGAATTGGTGTTTTGGGATTCTTAGGGTAAACTACCAGAAGTGGGATCACTGGGTAAAAAGGCAGATCCATTTTTAATTTTTTGAGGAAACTCCATACTGCTTTCCACAGCATTTACTCCAGTCTGCATTCTTCCTGGCAGAGAACTGGGTTTTCCTTTTCTTCACATCCTCACCAGCACTTTTTTGTTGGTTTATTGACGATAGACATCCTGGCAGGTGTGAGATAATATCTAACTTTACTTTTAATTTGCATCTTTTTGATGACTAGTGATATTGAGCATTTTTTCATGTGTATTGGCCATCTGTATGTCCTCTTTGGTGAAGTGTCTATTCACGTCCTTTACCTATTTTTTAAATTTGATTGTCTTCCTTGTGTTGAGTTGTTTAAATTCTTTATACATCTTGCAAATTAATGCCTTATCAGATGTATCATTGGCAAATATGTTCTCTCAAAGACTGGGTTCCCTTTACATTTTGTTAATGGTTATTTTGCTGTGCAGAAACTTTTTAGTGTGAGGTAATCCCATTTATTTACTTTTTCCTTTAATTCCCTTGTCCTAGGAAGAGTTTTATTTTTTTAAAATTGTGACTGAGTAGCAAATTTTATTATTTTTCTTCTTGTATTGGTATTACCATATTATTTTTATCCTTTTTTATTTATTAATAGGTTGAATTATACTGCTTTTCTATTGCGAAAACACCCTACATTGTTGTACTGCTATTCACTATCCTTTTTATTTATTGATATAGGATTTTTGTACATGTTGATATTGGTTTATCATTTTCCTTTTTTGTCTTGTAAAGTCCTTGTCAAGTTTTGTACATGGGTTATTCTGATCTCAAGTTCTGTAAATAGGTTAATGTGATCTTAAGAGCTCAAGAGTGTTCTTAAAGTGTTTGTGTAAGGATGTTATTACTTATTTCTCTAATACTTAAGAACAGTTCACTAGCAAAGCCACTGAGTTTGAGATTTTCTTTGTTAAAAGGTTTTAAGTTTTTATCTTGTGGCAATTTTAGACTGATAGAAAAGTTGAAAACATACTGCAGAGAGTTCTCATTTACCCTTGACCCACCTTCTTTTAATATTAACATTTCCTATAACCATAACATAATTATCAAAACTAGAAATTAATATTGGTGTTATATTATTAACTAAAGAACAGATACTATTCACATTTCATCAGTTTTTCTAGTAAT
The DNA here is from genome assembly GCA_004024845.1 of Tonatia bakeri. Lineage (NCBI taxonomy): Eukaryota > Metazoa > Chordata > Mammalia > Chiroptera > Phyllostomidae > Tonatia > Tonatia bakeri. Next base: position 66,382 of record PVIA01004752.1, read on the forward strand.
TTCTTTGTTGTCCCAGGATCCGTTGAAGATCCCACACTGAATTTAGTTGCCTTCTTAGTCTCTCCAGTCTGTGACACTTCCTCATTCTTTCCTTGTCTTTCATGACCTTGACACTTTTGAAGAAATCTGGGTAGTTATTTTATAAAAGTGTCCTTCAATTTGAGTTTGTCTGATGTCTTCTCATGACTAGATAAAGGTTATGCATTTCTGGCAAGACAGAAGTGATGCGCCTTCTCAGTGCATGATCACTGGGAGTACATGATATCAATATGTCTGTCTTGGTGGTGTTAACCTTATCATGTAGTTAAGGTGGTGTCTACCTACTTCTTTACTTTAAATTGCTATTTTTTCTTTCAAAATTAATAAATATTATGAGGGAAAGACTTCCAGCCTTGCAGGACATTTGGCCCTTTTCAAAATATTGATTGAGACATTTGTCCATGCTAATCCCATATGCTATTACCAGCTAGACTATGCAAGTAACAAGGATTATTATTGGCGATACAGTCAAAACATACCTTTTGAACCAATAAAACACAATAGTATTTTTTATGTATGAATCCTGTAAAGCAAAAGTGGAAATGAATGTTATGAGCTCTCTGAACCCAGGGAGATTTTCTAAGTGAAGTGCAGACATTTTGGGCAAAACCAAATATCAAGAACATTTTTGTGTGGACCAAGTATCTCTGTGTTTGTTTGGACAGCACCCAATATCTGCAAATCACTTTGAGATTCTGTAAATATCTGATTCCTTTTCAAACTCACACCCATTAATTTTGGCATACATTGGTGGATCTTCCTGCAAAAATGACTTCTATAGACTTTACCTAATGTTGATTATTTTATCTCCTTCATTTTTCCACATTTATTAATTGGATTTCAGAGCTGTTCTTTATTATTTATTGAATCATTTGTTTATATTTGTATAGACTGTGAACCTTGGTAGGGGAGGCTCCTAAGACGGGCTCCTGGTGGCTAACTGGGCTCAAACTTTAAGAAACAGCCTAGCAGCTATTTCTACACAGGGGCCTCTCATACAAACTGCTTTTGACAGCGAAGCCTGCACTAAACTTCCTGCCTCTGTATTGTACTGCATGTCTGCACTCTTTCTACTATCTGAGCCAGCCCTTATAAAGGAGTTCCTGGAATTCTACTTCATCCAATAGGTCTGAGGCTTTCTCCATGCAATTGGAGCTGTGCAGCTCTGACCAATAAGTGTCTCTCTTCTGACCAGTCAAGAACCAAGGGCTGGCACTTCTGTTCACATAATCCAGCTCCCCTCTGGCTGGGGAGTGCATTTTCCCTTTCCACTGAAGAATGGAGACTGCATCTTCCTGGCTGATCTGAAACACAGAAGATGTATCACCAGAGTAAAGCAGACTGGTGCAGAGCAGAGCAGAGTTGTCTAGCCAGAGAAGAGGCCTGACTCCAGAGATGTTCTATAGCCATCTTGTTTTCACAGTCATACTTTCCCCAACTGAGCTGTTTTACACTGAATAAAGTTTCCTTTTTCACCACACTCCACCCCAAACTGGGAATTCTTGTTGGCTTTGAATAGGCACCAATGACCATTGGTTGGCAGGACTCATGGTTATTTATTTTGTTCTGTGGGTTGTAATCTAGTGCTGTCATTCTTTTGTTCCTCAAATTGAATGAATGTGGTCTCTCTTCCTCCAAAATATCTTATTGTACATACTCACCCTTCCCGTTATGATGTAAGATGATATAATAGCTATGTGATGAGATGAGGTGGGGTACTCAGAATGGCATGCAATAAATATTGTAAATTATTTATTTTTGGAATATTCTATTTAATATTTTTAGATGGAAGTTGACCCTGGATAACTGAAACAGTGCAAAGCAGAACTTCAGATAAAAGGTGGAACTACTGTATTGTATTTTGATTTCCTCCTACATTTTTATTGATTTTGTTTGTTTACTTATTTATTCATTTGGTGCATGAAACATCAGTATAGTTATAAGAGTGAGAGCCTTACAAAAGGGTATATGTGGAGAAATGATGCTTCCTCCCCATATCTACTACCTCTTTCTCCATCCCCCTTTTATTCTACCCCTTCCCACCTGTTAGTAGCTATTCTCTTTAGTTTCTAGTTTATCATTACTGTATTTCTTTTGCATGAATGAGTGGATATATGTATATTTTCTTTTTTTACTACATGTAAGGGAGAATACTGGAAATATTCTTTCTTTTGTACTTGTTTTTTTTTCACTTAACAGCATATTCTGCATAGTTTTCTGCTGTGTAATGTAGCATCATTTAAGTTAAATTTTTCTCAGTACTTTGCAATTACAAACAATGCTACAAATAGCCTTGCACATATATATCTTTTGCATTGTTGTATCTCCAAAGTAGATTCTTAGAAATGGGATTATTGACCAAAAGGTAATGTCATATCTAATTTTCTTACATATTGCTCAATTCCCCTCATAAAAGGCTGTACCAGTTTGCATTCCTGCTAGTGATATATGAGTGCCTGTTTTCCCCTAGTTCCACCAACAGAGTGTGCTGTGCCTTAACATTTAAAAATGTAAAAAATCTGATAAATGAGCAATGGTGTATCAGTGGTTTCTACATTTTCATTTTTTTCTAACTATGAGTGTGTTTGAACACTTTTTCACCTATTTAGTAGGCATTTTTAAAAGTTTTTGGTGTGTTATGTGTTTCTGTAGGAAAATTTTTAAAGAATGGGTTTAATTATTTTATTAGAAAGTGGAAATTTTAAATTTTCTATTTTTTCTTCTGTAAGCTTTAAGTTGTGTTTTTCTAGAAAAATTTCTATTTTACACATATTGTCAAATATGTTGACATAGCTGTTAATAATATTTACACTAGCCCTGGTTGGGTGGCTCAGTTGGTTGAAGCATCATATGGGTTCCATTCCCAGTATGGGCACAAACCTATATTATAGGTTTGATTCCTGGCCCAGGCACAGAAGGGAGGCAACTAATTGATGTTTCTCTCTTACATTAATGTTTTTCTCTCTCTCTCTTCCTTCCCCCTCTGTAAAATTAATAATCATGTCCTCAGGTGAGGATTAAAAAATAACAAGAAATATCTTCATTATATTTTTAATATCTTTAGAATTAAATTAGTAGTGATGTATTCTTTCATATTTAATATTGGTAATTTGTATTTTTTCTCTCTTTGTCTTTCTCTCTGATTCCCTTTCTCTTGCTAGGAGTTAATCAATTTTATTGGTCTTTGCAAAAAATCAGCTTTTGCCTTATTATGCTGTGAGAAAGCCAAGCAGCCATGTCAAAGAAAATCTAGACTCCTGGCCAACAGCACCAGGAGAGTTATTAACCAATAACCAGAAACAACTTCCAACTTCTAGTCTTGGGAATGAGGTCATTTTGGATCATTCAACTGTCCTACACCCCAGCTGAAATTAAGTGAAGCAGAAGCACTTGATGGTTAATGCATAGGATCCTGAGAACTAATAAATTGTTGTTGTTTTAAGCAATTAAATATTAGAGGTGCTTTGTTACACAACAACAGGTAACTGAAACACCAAGACAGAGCTTGTTTTGTTACCTAGGCTAAATAAGGCAATGGTCTAGACTAAGGATATTAGAAAAATTCATTGTAGTTACAGCTTTGTTCATAACTTGGATATGTGGATTAAAATAATTAATAAGGAGAATTACTAGGCTTAGACTTACTAAACTGGGTGAATATTGGTTTCCTTTACTAAAGTAGGGAATACTCAGGAAAGGTGGAGGTACTAAGTTCATGTTTGAAGACAGGTTCTATTGTAGAACCATTAAAATTTGAACTGCCTTTTAGACATCCCATGAGATATAAGGTACCCAGTGAGATGTTCTGGGGAGAGGTCAGGACTGAAGACATATATGGGGTTGACTGGCAACTCAACATGGGGTATTTACAGTAATGGGAGTAAATCAAATCCCCTAGGATGTAAGAGAAGTGAAGCCAGGTGTATTAGTCATGATTGTATTATTGCAAACAATAATATTTAACTCTCATTGACTTAAAGAACAGGAATGTATTACATGGAGTCAACAGAACAGCTGTGGAATGAGGCTTGTCCAGGAATCAAAGGAGAAGGGATGCAGCCAAGCTCCTGAGACGGGAACAGTTCACTTAAGACACATAATTGCTTCAGGACATTTATTATCCTACTGCTAGACTCTGTCCTTTGTCTAATTTTGAAAGCAAAGAAGTCCCCAAATGATAGTGGATAAATTGCCAACACACAGGCAAAAGGGTTAGATATTGAATTTAAATTGATATTAAAAAATGACATACATGAGTTGGAAAAGTAAAATGAACATTTCTTTTACATCTATCTTTATTTTCTGTTCATAGTTATTGTGAACATGCTATTACGAAATATGCCTTTTCCTTAAGTAATAAAAATAAGAAATGTCCTTATAGTAAAATTTGTTAATTTGACATTTATCATACCATAATTTATCACAGACCCACATTTGAGTTACATAAGCATTATAGGTTATCTTCCTGAGATCTGAGAGTCATATTTAAATCTATTCACTGTTTATCTATAAGACAGAATGAAATGAAATTAATAAATGACAAATTATGTTTAATCATAAAGGAAATTATTTTTTATTTTTATTAATTTTACTTTTTCTGAGACATTTTTCTCTAAATATGCTCTACTTTCTTTTAGAAAAATGGGTCATATTGAAATGATCATTAGCAGGCTCTTCCTTAACCTTGGGGGCTTCTAAATTATCACTCATTCATATAATTCATTATTCAAATGTATATTAAGCACCTGGGGTGTGACAACCGGAAGCGGAGACAAACCACACAGAAGAAGAAAGTCAAAGAAAGATGAATGTCGAGAAGGTAGAAAACAGAAAAGGAAGGAACTAAGAGAGAGGAAGCAAAGTGAATGGAGAACAATGAAATCTTCAAGGCAAGATAGTGTAGGGAAACAAATAACCTGAGTCTGTGCCTGGAAGAGGCTGCAGAAGAAGGAAAGGAAGAACAATGAAAGAAGGAAAACAGAGACATATCTTAATGTCCTTCAGGAGAGGGAGCTATTTCTCTCTGATCTTCCTGATCACCCACACAGCGTGGGGGATGCTCACTGTTTGTAGAAGTGACCTCCCAGTCCAGCTACAGAACTATCTGAAGTGAAAAAAACCTTTGGACATTTCAATCTTTAAGTCCTGGAGTCTAGGATTTAGGACCTTACTCCAGGCAAACCTGAGAATTATTTCATCCAGTTGCTATCACCACCTTTTCTCATGTTTCCCAATCTTGTACTTTCTCTCTTTAAACACCCTTTATAGATCATTTTAAAAAGCTTACTTTTTTTGTAAATAGCATTCTCAAACATTTATTTATGAAAATATCAATATTTTGTATGTGTATAGTTTTTCATATTTTTAACTGATGAAAGGTATACACAGCAGTTCCTGTAAGTACTCCAGGAACTCAAAGGGGTGAGAGGGAGCTGTGTTAACTCCTAATCCAGACTAGATGATGTCAGTTCACCTTGTGTTTTTTTCAGTATAAGCAGTTGTTTTTCACATTCTATTACCTTTGATTCAATAATTATAAATACTTTTTAAAAGAACCAAAAGAGTGTTATGTGTCTATTGTAAATTCCTTATTGCATTTCATCATATTCTTTGTTACAGGCATTGCCTCACCTGATGTCCCTCCAGGTTGGTTACATGAGAGTAGAGCCTATGTCTGTTTATATCCCTAGATTCTAGCTCAGAGTTGGCATACAGGTGCTCAAAATTTTTTTTATTAAAAGAAAAATGGATGAACAAATGGATGAATGAATTAATGATGATCGACTGACTGATTAACAACTAACAACTAATTATGCAACTACCTACCTACCTACTACCTAAATACAAAGGGCTAAAAACTGGTGTCTTGGATCTCATTCTTGCCCTTTGTGATTGTCAGAAATCTATGATGGCCCATGACATACATCCCTGTACAATTTCCTCCCCTTGAGTGAGGGAGAGATCAGAAAATGATAGGAGATCACTTTGATGATTACTTTATTGGCTTAAAAATATAGATTATCGTTAGTGGGCTTGACTGAGGTAGGTGATCACTAAAAAGAAAAGAACTCTTTCTGAAGGAAGAGACTGAAAACATGAAGGTGTTTTGACACAGGGAGATTCTGCTGCTGGCCTTGGAGGACTTTATTGCTGCCAAGTCATGCAAGCTTCAGATGAGTGAGAAGACCATTGGCAAGAAACTAGCAAAATCTCAAGAAACTAAGAGTGGCCTCAGGCTGGCAGCTAGCAAAGAAAAGGAGACCTCAGCCTTATACTTGCAAAGAACTGAATTCTGCCAATAACCTGGATAAGCTTGGAATCAGATTATTTCTCAGAGAAAAATGAAACCATTTTGATTCAAAATGATAGCTTTGCTGGGTAATCTTGGTTGTAGGTCCTTGCTTTTCATCACTTCGAATATTTCTTGCCAATCCTTTCTGGCCTGTAAAGTTTGTGTTGAGAAATCAGTTGACAGTCTTATGGGAGTTCCCTAGTATATAACTAACTGCTTTTTTCTTGCTGCTTTTAAGATTCTCTCTTTGTAACTTTTTGCATTTAAACTATGATGTGTCTTGTGGGCCTCACTGGGTGCATCTTGTTTGAGACTCTGTGCTCCCTGGGCTTGTATGTCTCTTTCCTTCACCAGATTAGGGAAGTTTTCTGTCATTATTTCTTCAAATAGGACTTCAATTTCTTGGTCTTTCTCTTCTGCTTCTGGTAGCTCTGTGATGTGATTATTGGTACGCTTAATGTTGTACCAGAAGTCTCTTAAACTATCCTCATTCTTATAGACTTTTTCATTTTTGTTGTTTTGATTTGATGTTTTCTGCTATTATATGTTCCAAATTGCTGATGCAATCTTCTGCTTCATCTAATTCACAGGTGGCAAACACAAAGCCTGCCCCATGAGCTGAATCCGGCCCTGCACCTTGTTTTATCTGGCCCAGGACCTTGTTTCTACCCAGCGGCAGCACCAGGCTCTCATTTAACTGTTAAGGAGTAGTTACTTTACACATTCCTAAAATTACATTTGGCCCTTTGAAGGCAACCTTGAGGCTGATGTGGCCTTCAATGAAAATGAGTTTGACACCCCTGATCTAATCTATTGTTGATTCCCTCTAATACATTCTTCATTTCAGTTATCATATTCTTTGTTTCTGACTGGTTATTTTTATGTTTTTATTTTTGCTTTTGTTTTCTATCTCTGTTGAAGATCTCACTGAGATCATTGAACACAGTTATAACCAATGTTTTGAACTCTACATTTGGTAGATTTCTTATCTCCATTTTGTTCAGTTTGTTTTTTCATTGGGGACATGATTCTTTGTCTCTTCATTTGGCTGCCTTTCTGTGTTTGTTTCTATACATTAGGTAGAAGTGTTATGACTCCCTGTGTTGGTATCGTGTCCTAATGTAGTAGGTGTCCTGTAGGGTCCAGTGGCATAGTCTCCCCTGTCACCCAAGCTGAGTACTTGGATGTGCCATTTGTGTAGGCTGAGTACATTCTCTTCTTGTAGTTGAACCTTAATTGCTGTTGGCAGGTCAATGGGAGGGATTTAACCAGGCCAGTCAGCTTCAAGGCCTGGTTGTGACCACTGACCAACAACCTCTGCCCTTCATGGAGGATCAGCTGTGCAGAGGCAGGATGGTGTTGTTCTGACATGGTCTGTAGCTGTTCACAGGGTGTGCAGGCTCTGGGGATTCCTGGGTGGTACAGACCAAGGTCAGCCACCACCTGTGTTTTGCCTGGGGCCACCCTACCCAAGCTATAGAGCAATCTGAGATGGCTGCTACTTGTGTTGGGATTAGAGATTTCAAGGTGAAGCCAAACTATAAGTTTAGGCTGGCTGCTACTAGTACAGGGTCTGGGACACTTAGCAAGTGGTATGGGAGCTAGGGGCTCACTGAGGCTGGCTGTTGTTTGTTTGACAGGATTTAGGAAGTTGTGAAACATAAGCCAAGACCAGCCATTCATGTGGAAATCAGCCACTGTTAACAGCTGTAGGATGAGTGAACTGGAGCTCCAGTGCATCTCCAGGGTGGGGCAAACAGTGTTAGCCACGTTGATGGAGTCTCAGATATGGTGCCTACCTCAATGACTCTTCCCACCTTTTTGTCTGGGAGAAAGCTGTGCCCTAGCTTCTGCCTTCATGCCATACACTTCAGTTCCTCCTTGTACGTTACTGGTGCCTTTCAAGCTGCTACCTCAGTGCTGAAGCTCAGAGGGTGTGTGTCTGAGTAAATCCATGCCTGGGTTCTTTCAGAGGAATTGCCTGATACTTGAGAAGTTTCTTCCTCTGACTCAATCCTTGGTGGTTTTTGCAGCCAAAAGTGATGGGGACTTGTCTTTTAACACTGGTACCCTGGGCTGGGGAGCCTGGTGTGGGGCTGGGATTCCTTGTTCCTGATATATCTGTTCCAAATTTTTATCTACCACATGTGGATGTTGGGCTAACCCATTCTGTGTCTCCATCTCTCCTACCAGGTTGGATGGATGAGGTTTCTTTAATTTCATAGTTGTCAGACTTCCATTCAACCCAATTTTTGCTGGTTCTGAGTGATAAATGTTATATAATTTAGTTGTAATTTTGATGTGGTTGTGTGAGGAGGTTAAGCCGTGTTTATCTATGCCACCTACTTGACCGGAAGTTGCCAATAAAGATTTTTAAGGCACTGTTCACCTCCCTAGCACTGCTTGCTAATTTGATGCTATCACTCTACTCCAGACAGACTGAAATACTTTGAGATTCCTGATGACATGATGCTTTCTCCTGCTTCGCTTGGTCTTTGCACTTCATGTCTCAGTTTAACCTTTGATTTGTTAGCAAAGCTTTCACTAGTGTCCTAAGGCTGGGGAAGTCACTATTTTCTTTGTTTCCAAGGAATCTTGTTTTTACTACTCTTGTAGTCCTTAGCCACCTAAATTTTTCTCTGAAGGGAATAAAAAAAACAGAGGTTTTAAAGGCAAAAAGCACAAATGAAGTTCCTATTTTGCTCTTCCATGCAGATGAAGGATTGCTGGATAGATTAACAAGGATTGCTTAGTTCAAACATGCAGACGAGGGATGAGAAAACTGCAAGGACCAGGACAAGTCCCTATATGTCCACCAAGCAGTTGTTCTAGCATGTTTATGGCTCAGCCTTGAGCTGAATTTAGCAATAGTTTTAGCAACCTTATAGCAGCTCTGAGAACTGAGTCACAACATATGCATAGGCCCCACTTCCTCAAAAGCTTTCCAAACCTGTTAAGTGACTCTCTTGGAAATACTATTTTATGTTATTTATCATTTTTAATTTTATATTATATTTTATTTTTATTTATTTTGTTTTATTTTTATTTATTTTATCCATTATCACTACTATAATGGTCTGTGTACCTGACTATCTCCCTGAGTACACAACATGGTCCCTGAAGGCAGTCTTTTTATATTATTCAGCATTATCCCTCCCAAGTGTCTAAGCCAATGTTGAATGAACAAATGTATAAATGGAGGGGGGCGGGGGGGCGCGAGGGGAAGCAGTGAAGTGCCTTCTGAATAAATTCAGAAAAATCTTCATCTGTTTGTTCCAGTGCAAAAAGACTTGATTTTGAATACCAGACAACTTCACCACTCCATTAGCTGAGTGACTTTTGGCAATGTCCCTTAATATCCTTGTTTCATTTTTATATTTTAAGAAAGAGGGATACTAATAGTGTTTAATGAATAAGATTGTTTTGAGAAACTAGAAAAATGCATGTAGTTGTGTGGTGCTTAGTTGTATGGTGCTAAGTACATGGTTAAATGCCTAAAAAATGTTAGCTATTAGTTTTATTGTACATTTTTATTAATAATTAACATTTTATACATGCTTACATGTGGGCTACAGAGGGAATCAAAAATCATTTTCATGTGCTCAGCTGGAATCTTATTTTTTTTTTTTTCTGTTTTGTTTTCTCTGCCTCTTTCTGGTAGGGAAAAAGAAACTTATGGCCCTTGGCATGCTGCCAGCTGATTGTTAGCTGCTTTGAGTTTCGGTTTCCTTCCTTTCAAGTAGGAAGGCGCTGGGTCTCAGCAGAACCTTCTGTCTCCAGTGTGACTTCTACGTAAACCAGAGAGAGCAGCTGATAGTCCATTTACAACCAATTCTTAAAAACAGGTAAGTGACCTCCTGCCATCCAATGTTTTCTAGCCATGTATGAAGAAAATGGCCTGTTTTTCTTCTTTTGAAAAAATTTTTCAGAATGAAATTTCTGCTAATGATTATACTTTTATCTTTCATATGTTTTACTTTTTAATACAATTTGTAAACATGAGGAACTATAAAGAATTAGTTACCTCTAGTATAATCTCTATTTTGTTTCATTGCTTCAATTAGATGTATTTTCTTCTAATTCTTCCTTCAAGTGTGTATAACCTGCTGTTAAATTTATCCTTCAATTTTTTAAAACTTCAGATTTATAGATTTTTAAGTCCAGAATTTCTTTTTGTCTTTTTAATTTTTTCCCATTTTGCTGTCAACCATAGAATCTTACTTTTTAATTTGAACAAACCAAATATGGTTATTTAAAACTGTATGCAGATAACTCCAGTATGTGTTTGGGTTTGTTATTTTGTTTTTTTCCTTTCTGTTTTATATCATACTGTTTTGTTTGCTGGTCTGTGTGTAGGATCAGTGTGAGGCACTGAATATTTAAAATAAAAAGATTATATAGAGAATTTGAAGCTAAAAAAGTACTTTCTTTGTTTAGACAAGATTTATGTTGTATGCATTATGCAGCTAGCGGCATTAGCAATTTTCTTGGATCTTAACCACATCATAGAGATTACCAGAAGAGGGATTAAGTCTACTTGCAGGTCACCCCACCTCACTCCTTCCTGGTGCCTCTTCAGAATCATAACACATAGCCTGAGGGGAGAGTTACTAAGGGTCTTCTTGTTGTGCCATATTTCCTTAGTTCTATGAATCTAGCAAATACTTTGGTTAATTTCTCAGCATCTCAGGAACCTCTTCTAAAGTTTACAGATGCACCTCAGGGAAATGTACTCCCATGTGCCAACATTACCTCTGTATTCACTTTTTTCCCAAATCTTAGCCAGTAAAATAATTCATCACTGTTTTGTTAGCTCTGCAATGCTTTCAAATCTATGTATTTTATAGTTTATCCTGAATTTTCAATTTTTCTCCTTGAAAGAATTGGCTTATGGCTAATGGTCCATTCTGCCACTCCAGGCCCTTCTTATCAGTTAACACTTTTCATATTTTAGTTTCTTTCTTTGTGAACTCTTTCCTGTATAAATTCCTCATTTTTATCTTCTAATTCATGGGCTGGCAAACTGTGGCCTGTGTGCCAGACACCTGTTTTTGTAAAGAAAGTTTTATTGGAACACAGTCATGCCTGTTTGTTTACATATTGTCAGTGGTTGCTTTTGTATTACACTGGCTTAGCTGAGCAACTGTGGCAGAGACCTTATAGCCGCAAAGCCTGAAATACTTGGTATTTATCACTAAGAAAAAGAATTCTTATCTCTATTCTAATTGATTAATTTTTCCTTATTCTCTATCCAGTATGCATTTCATTTTGTCTACTGGTTTAAAACTTTAATTATATTTTTATTTTTAAATTATCTGTTTTTAATACATACCTATTATTGTTTCATTCTATTGCCTTATAATTCAAATAACATGTTTTAATTAAGTCAGAGAAAAAAATAACTACTGGAACTAGAAGCAGATATCTGTACTCTAAATCACTGCACTATACTTTCCTTTTAACCTGTTATTGTTTTCCCATTAGACTCAGAACAATGGAAGTGACAACCAGATTGACATGGAATGAGGAAAAAAGACTGCAAAAGCTGTTTGGAAGTGTTTCCTTGAGTCTTCTTTATAAATCCAGTGTCCACGGGTGTTCCACTAGTGAGATGCTTGCTAAGTGCAGTCATCAGGGATCCACTATAACAGTGATTTACTGTCACAAATATATTGTTGGGATATTTATCCTTGGGCACTATCCTACAGTGAATGCAAATTTTCGAAAACCAAACTCTTTCTTCTATTTTTCATTAAAAAATAATGAAACTGAAATAAAAACTGCATTTTTAAATACAGCACTACAAATTAATGATGAAAAACTGACAGCTTGTCACCCTAAATGTAAAGACAGGGACATTTTCTCCTTAACTCCAAATGGTTCTGTAGTTTTTCTACATTCATTGTTAGCAAATGAATTAGGACTAAAGTATAAATCTTCAAAATATCTGGAATGTGAAGTTTTTCGAGTTGAAGGTATGTTAAATTAGATAACCTTATATACTTGGGAGACTGGAAAGTACAGGCAGCTTTCAACACAGTACATTGAGAAGTGTAAGTGGAGAAATGGAGGTGGAGAGGTGGGGGTGGGGGGAGAGAGAGAGGACCGAGAGGCCTTCCTATCAGAGCAGGTCTATTTTGACACGTGATCCCTTTTTTTCTGGTCAGTCCTAAAACTTCTAGGCATAGTTATGTGAGTTTTCAGAATGAGTTGAGAAGATAATTTTTCTCTTCATTCTGTTGCCAACCCTAACTTCTAACTGAACAGCTCAGCCCTGGGTAAGGCAAGCACACTTAATGCCCTATTTGAAAGGTAAAATAGCCATATTTAATTAATCTTTTATAAGGGAACTAAGAAGTTTAAAAAATTGTGATGCTGTGTTTATTTCCTGTAGGAATTGAGGATGATAACGGCTACATAAGCAGGATAACAGGAGCGGCACAGTAAGTTAGGTTCTTGCACTGTGTGCATCTCATTTCATTTAGACCAATTGTATAAATGGCACTGGCAATGAAATAGCAAGATAAAAGTCACTTGGAATGATAAAAAAATGAATGATAGTGTTCCTGACATAACATGTTCAAGGCAGTTTAGCACAAGAGCAAAAGCACAAACATGGCCAACTCTGAAACTTTAAAAATCTACTTGATGACAATTTAACATCAGGTTTACTTTGGACTTGTTATATTGAAAATTTTCCAGATGGAATCTAGATGACTATTTTAGATAATACTTTTGAATCTTTTCCTTAAGAATAAAGATTTTGGAAAACTTCAGTAAATTTTAAAATTAAAGCCCCTTCTCCCCAATTTGTAGGTGAATATCTGCATTACATATATTTGATTTTGATTTCTTCTTAATATAATACATTTACTGTAAATAATAATTCATTCTCATCACTGTTGATTTCTTATTAGATTTATGCTAAGACTAATAGATTGACAGTGATTTGGTTGGTCCTTAATGTATTTTAGTCCGATGTAGACAAACGCATTTTCTTCAAGCACAAAACACATAACCTAGACCATTCACATCATATAATAAATGTTAACATAAAAATAATAATTAAGTAATTAACATATACTTTTAAAATGGGAGTAAAAATCTCCTGAAGAATTGTACTGTTCTTTATGGAAGTTTTGCTGTTGTATCTAATTACTGCATTTTAACAGGTATAAGCATGAGCTCTTAGCAGACCTCAGAGCCTACAAACCCTCTGAAGATTTGGTTTCAGAAATTCATATTCTTTTGCTGGGTCCAGTTGGGTCTGGAAAGTCCAGTTTTTTCAATTCAGTGAAGTCTGTTTTCCAAGGCCGTGTGACTCGCCAAGCCACTGTGGGGTCCGGTAGCACCAGCATTACTAAACTGGTAAGATTTTTTTCAGAATTTCCTGAAGATTTTTATAAATTACAATTACTAGGTTTGTTAATTTTTTGTCCCTTTCTCTCCAAATGTAACCTCCTCTTAATCTACAAATAATTAATGCCATATCAAATGTAAAACAAGAGTAAAAGGTGCACATGAAAATTGCCTAGATGACAGGTATATTATACAGCAAGTCTTTCCATTTTTATGGATGCAAGAAGTAGTTAAATGAAGCATGATTTTGGGACTTGTAATAAATAGCCACAGAATTATAAAAATTTTGTGGAAATCTTCATTCACTGAATTTAATGTATATATTTACTCATGTGTCACATGGCTTTATCTAGATTGAAGTGATTTTTCTCTTTTTCTAAAAAAAGGAATGTGAACTGTGTAATACCATAATTTTCCATGATATGAGATAATTATATAAAAAATGGTGAACAGCAAAACAGCAATTCACTTTTGTGGGTCAGACTTCAAAGGGTAAATCTATAAATACTCCTACAAATACTATCTTACTTATAATCAAATATATTTAAAGAAATAAAATCTAACACCATTTTAAAACAGTAACTCAAAAGATCTACAAATTATGGTGCAATATTTATCTAGAAACTTCTATTTTATGCTTCTTAAAATGTCATTCAATCAATCAAAGGAATAAAAGGAATAAATAGAAAATTTCATAAGCAAGCTGTGTTTATGTATAATTGCTACAACCTTATATTGTCATCTTCTGCTTTGGAATATGCTGTACACTGTCAGTGCAAAATTTAGCATAAGACAGTAACTGCTTGTTTTAGTTGTGTCATATTCAATAACTGAAATCATTTTCTATGATTTTTTAAGAAGCACATTTTGTGTTTTTAAGTTGCCTATATTCTATTCACATAAGTGGGTTTATTTTGATACATCTGCATAGTAGTAACAATTCAATATGTTAAGCATTTGATTGAAATGTCTCGGTTTTCTAAATATTATGTTGGCGATAGAGACTTAAATACAAATAATACTTAGTCTCTTCGTTAAGGGATCTTAGAGATCAATATAGGTAATAAACAAGTATCATTCAGCGTAATAGATGCTTTAATAGAGGTACTCATCGGGACAGAATTTCTTTCTTTTTATGTTGAAAACTCAGAAGGCATTGCTTAAAGTTAAGATATAGATGTTGAACTCCAAATGAAATGCAAATACTACATAAACTTTAAGAATATAGGACAGAATATTTGTAAGGAAAATAGTATTTTCCTTACAAAGGAAAGAGACCCAATCCTTCTTTTTGAGGAACTGAAGTTCTTAGTTGGTCCAAAGGTTGTGGGTTATTTTTAAAATGAAGAATTGAAGTTCCCAATAAAAATCAAAGGAAGAAATTAATAGTCAATGAAACTATGCGTGTGCATATTGATCTTAAAATGTAAATGTCCTTATGTATGTAATTCTGGTGTTCTGTGTAATTCCTCGCCTGTTGAGGAACCAGCAAGTTCCATTCACTCAGATCCAAATCTCCAAAGGGATCACTCCTAGGCATTTTATGGGCCAGTGAGAACTGTTGACTTCCTCACAGTTTGCAATAGGTCACGGGGCAGGGAGCGGGGGTTCTAAACTTTCTGGTGTGAAATGGGAGAATTGTGATTAAAGTGTCCTCTGATGTCTCTAAGAGACCATATTTACTTATTTATTTGGTAATTTTTTCCAAATTTTCCATAGTTGTCTATGTTGGAAGTGTATTTGATCAATAGGCGAACATTTTTTAGAATGCTTCTGAAAAATTCTGTTGGGATCAGATTGAATGTGTTTATTTAGGAAAGGTTTGTTAAAGCAGTGCTCCTCAGAACGAGGCTTGTGGACCCCTGAGGTTTCCTGGGACCCTTTTAGAGGATCTGTGAGTTTAAAATTATTTTTATAATAATATTAAGATGCTTTTTGCCCTTTCTAGTGTGTTGCCATTTGAATTAACCATACAAAATTGGTTTTATTAATTGACATCTTAGCACTAATCAAGTAATGGCACCAAACACTACTAGTAGAGTATTCTTCCTTACCACTGAGCTTGCAGTAAAAAAAAAAAAAGAGAGAGAGAAATACATATAAAGCCCTTCTAATCCAAATCAAAGTGTGGTGGGTGATCCAAAGGCACGTGTGATTGAGTTGTGAGCTCAACTTCTCTCATGTACCATAAAATTTTAATTGAAAAGACAACTGGCAAACTTACTTCTACTGCATATTTGGTAGACAATTTTTGGAAAATGCACAAAGTGGGCCTATCACTCCAAGGAAAACCAACAGCATTTGGTGCCAATGATAACATTTTAGCTGTTAACAGAAATAAGAGAACTTTAAGAAACATGTTTCCACCACTCTGAGCTTGATAATTTTCCAACACTTATATGATGAAATTAATGGTGGTATTAACAGAAATTCTGTTTTAATACTGCACAATGAAACAGGTCAATATTTGGAAAATCTATATGAGCCATTGAACCAATATATATCTGTTTTTAATCCTTACTCAAGGATATCCTCACTTGTTTTTTTAGAGAGAGAGAAACATCAGTTAGCAGCCTCCTGTAATGTGCCCCAACCAGGGACTGAACCCACAGCCTTGGTACATGCTCTGACCAGGGATCGAACCAACCAACTAGGTCATCCCTCCAGGGCTGAAACAATATTTTAAATGAGCAATGCATCAAGTTACAAAATCATGTGTGGATAAAAGATATATTCAAAGTGTGAAACACATTGGTGAATTTAATGTAATAAGAGTATAAAATGTCACAGATTCCATATTACAGCTTACGTTTGAGAAATTATCACTTGTTGAGCTTTGATATATATTAATGAAGAATATCCAAAATCCTCTGAGAGCTGTTAAATACTTCCTCCTTTCCTTACTACATATATGTATGCAAAGCCAGATTTCCTTTATATACTTCAATGAAAACAATATATCACAACAGATTGAATGCAGAGGCAAATATGAGATATCAAGCTATATTCTGTTAATCCAGACATTAGAAAGACTTGCAAATTGTAAATCAATCCCACTTTTTTAAATAATATTTTTGGAAAGTGATTTTATTTTTTTGTAGAAATCTTGTTTCAATTAACACATAAGAGATTCATAATTGAATTTTATTTTAAGATTTTATTTATTTATAGGGAGATGGGAAGGGAGGGAGAAAGAGAGGAAGAGAAATATCAGTGTGTGGTTGTTTCTTGTGTTCCCCCACCTGGGGACCTAGCCTGAAACCCAGGCATGTACCCGGATTAGGAATCAAACCAGTGACCCTTTGCTTCACAGGCCGTCACTCAATCCACTAAGCCAAACCAATCAAGGTTTGTAAATGAATTTTAAAATGATATAAGAAATATTTAAGTTCTGGTCACTGTGGCTCAGTTGGTTAGAGAGTTTTCCATGCAATGAAAGTTACAGGTCATATTCCCCCTCAGGGCACATACCTAGTTTGCAAGTTTGAGCCTTAGCTCCGGTGTGTATGGGAGGCAACCAATTGATGTTTCTCTTTCACATTGATGTTGCTCTCCCCCTCACCCCCACTTCCTGTCTAAAATCAATAAAAGTATTCTTGAGTGAGGATTAAAAAAAATTTTAAAGAAATATTTAAAGCTTTCATTTTTAACTTTTATGTTAAATATTAATAAATATAAACCACATTGAATATTTGTGGGACCCTCAATAATATTTAAGAGTTGAAAGTGATCCTGAGATCAAAATATTTGAGGAGAATAGTGTTAGAATATTATCCAGTCTCTGGCCTTCTTATTGTCTTGTTTTGAGTGCTAATTGAAGAATGCAATTTTATATTTGATATATATATATATTCTTTACAGTATAGGATATATTCTATTAAAGATGGAAAAGATGGACAATCTCTGCCATTTAAGTTGTGTGACTCCATGGGATTGGATGAGAAAGAAGGAGCAGGATTGTGTATGGATGACATACGCCATATCTTAAAAGGCTGCGTGCCAGACAGATATCATGTAAGAACTCTAATCTCTAAAGAATTTTAAATAACTTTCATCATGCATTTTGTTGAATTTTTACTCTATAAGGCAGTTTCAACTATTATAAGGTGATTTCAACATTAACTAGCACTACTGTACTTTAAATGGGTAAGTATTCATGTAAGTACAGTAACTGCTCTTCTTTTCTATACTATTAAGAAATATAGCCAGAAGGTAGGATTCCACTTCCAGTAAAAGGTCATGAGGAGATTGTGTTTATAGCATACACATTAATCTCACACTTTTTTGATCACTTAGACAAAACATTGGAGCAATGAACCATTTTTTTGTTGAAGCATGCTATCATACTAAAATATTTAGTCTTTATTACTTAAATACTACTTGAATAAGTAGATCCAAAGGTCAGCTCTGCCACTAATGAGATGTGTGTTCATAAACTTGTCTCTGTAAGTCTGATTTTTTCACATGTGAATGTATTGTAGGTAATAATAATGCTCATCTCGTAGGGTGTCTGAAAAGATAAAAGAGATCATGTACTCTTAATTCTCAAAAATTAACTATCACTATCTATCTTTAACTATCATTAACTATCTTTCTTTTAGATATTGGGAGTAATACAATTAACCTCAATTTCTAAACAATGACTTCTTTTGACTTTCAATTATGCTTAATTGGAAACCATAGCCATGTATTCATTTACTCAGAAACCCCATATTTAAAAACTAATTTGTGTGAGACACTATGCTAGTTACTAGACACACATAGTTGAATGAGAATATAATTCTTATCCTCATTGAGCTCACAATTTAAGAAGACAAAGACAGAGGGAGGAAGAGCAGAGCAAAAAGATGAGAAAAATCATGAGCATACTAACACCTTTATTTTTCACAGCAGAGAAAAATGAATCCTCTCAGTCCAGCATTAAAATATATAGTTAAAGAATAATTAATCAATCTTTTACTGTGTTTTGTAATCTGTGTTCCTAATCCTAGAAAGATTATTGTCTTGTGGTAAAGTGATATTAACTTGGATTTTAACTTTGGTGTTTCTTCTGTTTTATTTCAGTTTCTTTCTGTAAAATTAAAATAAATCATAGTATTTAGTTTAAATGGAATTTTCAGTATATTTTTGTCTCTTTTTCTCTATTCGTTAGTTCATTCAAATATACAAAATGCTTAGAGAAGAGCCTTAAATGGTGTGTGACATTGTTAATGGTAGGTTTTGTTTTTTTTTTGAGACTGAGATTTGTAGCTTTTAAAAAAAACATTATTTGTACTTTCCTAAAGTATTTCTTTCATAGATAATGTAAATTATGGATAATTATAATTTTTTTTACCAAAGTAATGAAGTGGTTTTTCTATAAAAAATGTATAATGGCATTACAATCAGAGTGGAGAGGAAATATAGAAGGGGCACCACTAATAAATCTGGGAAAGGGTGATCTGGGGGAAGGGAGAGTTTTGGGTTGAAAGTTTGTGGTGGTCACATTTGAAGCATGAATTTTGTCTTAAAGAATTCAATAGAGACTCTCTAAATGTCACCTTATGTTTGTTTCTCTAACAGTTTAATCCCCAGCAACCAATCACTTCCACGCATCCTAGCTTCATCATCTCTCGGTCAGTGAAGGACAGGATTCATTGTGTGGCTTATGTCTTAGATAGCAGCTCTCTCAACCTTCTGTCCTCTAAAATGGTGGAAAAGTTAAAACAAGTTCAAAAAGAAGTATTAAACTGTGGTGAGTCTCATTTCACTTATCAAAGAATGTATTTTGAAATAATTATAGATTCATAGGAAGTTGCAAAGAGGTTACGGAGAGGTTCCATGTACGCTTCATCCATTTGCTAAACCCTGGGTGGTATGCAACAGCAGGCAGACAACACCCACAGCCTTGACTGAAGGAAAGGCCATAAACCTTACTCTTCAGTCCTTAAAGACTAAAGTGGCCATATTCGTTTTGTCACATGTGATTTTCTTGTGGCTTGATAGGGAAGTCACCTCCCCACATTATGTGAGCAGACCAAGATGATCAAAACTTGGAAATTGACACTTAATTTGTGTGTATAGCTCTATGTCATTTTATCACATGTGTAGATTCATGTGACCACTATAATCTAGATATAGAACTACTCATTCACTGCAAAAGTCTCCCTTATGGTACCTCCTGACCCCCCCATCATCCTTAATTCTTGACAACCACAAATATCTTCTTTATTTTTATAATTTTGTCATTTTAAGAATGTTATATAAGTGGAATTATATAGTATGTCACTATTTGACTGTTTTTTTCACTCAGTCTCATATTCATGGAGGTCCATAGTAGTTGTTATGTGTTTCTAGATTCATTCTTTTTTATTGTTTAGTAGTAGTCCATGGCATAGATATACCACAGTTTGTTTAACATTTTGATTACTTCCAGTGTTTGGCTATTGCAAATACAACTTCTATGAACATTAGTGTATGTGTTCTTCATAGTTGTTTTTTTAATCAAGATGAAAAAGTTCTTTATTCCTAATTCTGTGATTTTTTATTGTTAATAAAAGGTGTTGAATTTTTGTCAAATAATTTTTCTTCATAGATCGACATAATCATGGGGTTTTTGTTTAGGCTTTTAATATGATAGATTACATTGATTTTCTTTGAAACTTGAGTTAACCTTGTCTCCTTAGAATGAAACCCATGTATTCTTGGCATATAATTCTTTTCATATAGTGATGAATCCCATTTGATAATAGTATATTAAGAATTTTTGCATCTATATTCATGAGGGATATTGGTCTGTAGCTGTCTCTCTCTCTTTTTTCTCTTAGTCAGGTTTCATATCAGTATGATACTGACTTTATAAAATGAATTGGGAAGTTTACCTTCCTCTTCTATTTCTGGAAGAGATTTTATAGAATTGGTGTTAATTTCTCTCTAAATATTTATTAGAATTCTCCAGTGAAACCACCTGGGCCTGGGATTTCTTTTTCAGGAATTTTTAAAATGAAAAAATCCATTTTAAAATTGTTAGAGAGCTATTAAAATGTTCTATTTCACATTATATGAGTTGTGGTAGGCTTTAGTTTTTAACTTTAGTCTGTTCCATCCACATTGTCAAATTTATGTGTGTATAATCAGTGATATCATTATTCTTTTTATGTCTGAAGGATTTCTAGATATATCCCTGTGTTCTTCCTGACACTGGTGATTTGTGTCTTCTCTTGTTTTTCTTTGCCAGTATTTCCAGAGGTTTGCCATTTTAGTGACTCTTTCAAGGAATCATGTTTTTGTTTCTTTGATATTTTAAATTGTTTTTCTGTTTTCAATTTATTGATGTCTATTCTTTGTGATTTCTTTTTCTGCTGTTTTAATTTTATTTATTTTTAAATTAGATTATATTTTATTGTTTATGCAATTTATGATTTCTTTCACCTCCTTGTTTTGGGTATAATTTGCTCTTCTTTTTTCCTAGTTTCTTGAGGTGGAAACTTAGGTTATTGTTTATGGACTTTTCCTCTTCCTTTCAGTTACAAGCACTGAGTGCTTGCATATTTTCCTGTCAGCCGAAAGAAAATATGCAAGCACTCAATGCTTGTCCCACAAATGTTGGCATGTTATAGTTCCATTATTATCCAATTTAATACATTTTTTTATTTTCCTTGAGATTTCCTCTTGACTCATAAGTTATTTAGCTTACTTTTCAAGTACTTGAAGTTTTTCCTGTTACCATTTTGTTACTGACTTCAAAATTATTGTGGTCAGAGGACACACTCTGATTTAATAATGTTTTGAAGTTGGTTTGTGGCTCAGGATATAGCCTATCTTGACAAATGCTCCATAAGTGTTTGCAAATAATGTATATGATGTTGATTTTTGGCATGTTTGACAAATGTCAATTAGATTAGATTTTCTTGTTTTTTGGTATGACAAGTAATTCTTGATTATATTGTAGATATTTTGAGCACTATAATATGAGACTCTGGATCTTGTTTAAGTCTTGTGTTTCAGCATACCTCCTCTGACAGCTGGTGGGAGTGAAAGTACAGTTTTCCCACCAGGATTTGTTTGACACATCTGAGAGGAAAGAACATTTTGGTTTTTATCAATATGGCCTATACTTATACCACAGGGAGTCTCATTAAGGCTGAGTGAATGAATAGTGGTTAAAGTTTCAGTTTTTTACTTGGGCTCCTCTTACACTGGCAGAGAGCAAGAGGAGCACCTTATACAGTAGTTTAGGTGGAAGTCCAGGATTCCCAAGCGGTCTCCACTGACACCATTGAGGGGGACCTAGCACACTGCAGGTATAAAGGCCCTGGTTTCCTACTTGCTGTTCTTCTGTGACACTATTAATACTCTGGGGCGGAGGTTGGAGAAGGGAAGAAATATGTGTATTGATGGGACTGATGTTATTTTGGTGGTGTTTGGCTGGAGTAGAAGAGCTGTTGTCTGAAACTTTACTGTCTTGTTAGGTTGTGACTTTCCTCACACTTTGGCTAGAAAGAACAAGTTCCTTTCCCTTCCCTTCCCTTCCCTTCCCTTCCCTTCCCTTCCCTTCCCTTCCCTTCCCTTCCCTTCCCTTCCCCCTCTTTTCCCTTATTTTACTTTTCTTTTGCCAGATCCGGTTGGAATTTCTTAGTTGCAAGGTGGGAATATAGTATTTGAGAGGAAAGAACATTTCCTCTCAAGCAGCTAATATGGGATACATGAAGTAGAAAGAATACTTAGAAAACTCACTACTACATTGTTCCTTGGATCCCAAGGTCCCTAGTCAATTTGTCTTCTTCTCTTCACCTTTCATCTTTGCATTTAATTTATATATAGTATCCAGTGTTTTTAGCTGTACTTAGCAGGAAGAAGAGTGTATCTTTTCCATTTGGTCCAGAACTAGATGGAGTCCTCTCATTGGACTTCCAAACATTTTAATGTGAAGACTTGTTTGGGCATTCATACTCCACAGCCTCATTGTTTAGTATATCAATAGAAAGGCCACTTATATTTAGGCTTTGAGAAAAGTCTGTGTAGTTTAAAGTGTACAACATGGTCTTAGTGGCTAAGTAAACCTACATTTTTTAACATAAATTTTGATCCTTGGAAAGTTAACACAAGTGCAATGAACTTTATTTTCCTCTTGTAATAAGCATTAGCTATGCTGAATATAAGCTTATAAGCATTTAAAAGATCTAAAATCATGGTGCATTGGGGTAAGACTGAGTTACAGAAGTGTTTAGATTTGAGGTGAGTTTTCTAAGGACATATGGCTGGATACCACATTGGGTGGCAATGCTTATAACTGTGCTGACGTAGAGACTCTAAGAAGATACTGCATTAATTTGGAAAGGGAAGAATTGCACTGAAACAGAAGCTAGAAAATAAATCATATGTGTCAATTGAGTTCTGCCCTCTATTAGAGGCCAGGTTTTAATTGGCCAATGTTTTTAGTTATTCAGTGGGACATAAATGAGAGGAAGACAGCAAAGGCCATCATTTAGTAATAGAAATCACAAACAGAAGATTCTGTCAGGGGGAAATACAAAAAGCTCTGGTAAAGGAGCCTCAGAGGTATCCTGGAAATCTCAATTTTAAAATACGTTTTAAATTTTCCCTTAAGAAGCAGTTTCTACTAAAGCAGAACTTTGATTATGTTAGAAGTCCAATGAGATTTATTCATCTCATCTCTGTGGTGTGAGGGTGAAGAGAGGAGGTCCTTAGAAATGAGAAAACAGTACATTCTGTCTTTATAAATATACACACACAACCCTCCTCACTTTCTCTCTCTCTTGGGGTTCCTTTCAGTTCTGAAGGCCCAGCAACCACTCCCTCCACCAACCAGTTTAAAATAGACTATAGGAATAGAATAGCAGCTGACTACAACATATTGTGGATTTAGTTGCATTTAGAAATAATCTGTCATGTTGGAAGAAAAAGATTATTTCTCCTAATAGAAGAACTTCACATTTCATATCGAGGTGGCGATTCTCATTCTCTATATATTAACATATCCTACAAAGAACAGTTTTGTGCCTATTTAATTAGCTTGTCGACACATTGCCCATTATGAGATAAAAATAACTGATTTATCTATTTGATATAGGTATACAACAGGTAGCCTTGCTTACTAACGTGGAAAATTACCAGGAAGTTCTTCAAGATGACTTTTTAAACATGAAAAAACATGTGACTTCTGAAGACAAGGTAAAGAACACTGTGTGTAGCCAGCTGTTATTGAAGTAGTGTTGTATTCTGTGTTTGTGTGCACACTTGCACTCACACTACTATTCACAGGCAAATAAAGACATGGATCAATTGTCTGGTTAAATCAAGTTTATACCTCATTTTAAAACTATAATTATCTGAATTATAATTAAATTATGTAGAGAATTTATCTAGCCATTTTTTTAAAATTTTGGAATTATATTTAAATTCAGTCAAATATCAGATATGGCTTATCTTAATTAAATTTATTTTTTCCACAGATAATGAAAGTTCAAAAAATGCTACACATTCCTACTTCTAATATTTTGATGGTTGAAAATTATGCTTCAGGATTGGAACTGGACCCTTTAAAGGACATTCTGATCCTCTCTGTGCTGCGGCAGATGTTACGAGCTACAGATGACTACCTAGAGGATTTACCTCTTGAGGAAACAGGTAATCTGGCCCCTTTATGCTTTTCTCATTAAGCACTGGTTCTTTTTGAAAAACCCTAAGCTATACCTCAGTTGGGTGGCTAGCATCCATCTGCCTGCTCTACTCCTAACAGCCATGTTAAGATATGTGCTTTATTTCTATTTTTTTTTGTTTTGTTTTCAGATGAAGCTGTGGGAATGTCCCAGCTCCGCATGTGTGATTAGTTGCCCTGATTCTGACACTGGGCCCAAACCTGGACTGGCAAGCCTCAGTCGGAGTTGCTCTCTGCTGCCAGCCTCTTTGAGACTTTGTGTTCATCAGACTTTGCCTTTTGTCCCTGACAGTATCTGATAGCTCATTCTAGGATCAGTCAAACCTCAAGGTCAAAGACCAACCCTGAACAGTGGTGGGCCAAAATATCCCTACTATAAACCACCCTTCATATTTCTTCACCATTTGCAATTTAATTTCTGTGACACCTTCCTAAACCTCCCTAGTCAAGTTAGTTATTTCTTTATCTATTAATTTATAACACTTTAATTAACACTCTATGTGAGTAGAATTCATATTGAATAATAACTGTACAATGATTACACAGATATCTGCCTCCCTAACTAGGCCATGAATACTTTAAGAAGCCAGGTTTGGATTTTACTTATTTTTGTGTTCACAGAACTTTACATGGTATCTGGCAGAAAGCAAGCATACCAGTCATTATACATCCCCTTTGACCTTCCCTGAATGGCAGTGTGCACTTAAGTTTTTCTCCTTATAATAAAGAAGACTAGGAAACAATGAAATGCTAGAGAGAGGAAATGGAAATAAAAGAGAGAGAATGTTTCACTTATATCTGAATGAAAATAGGAATTTAAGTTAATTAAAAAAGGGCAAATATTTCTTAAGGACTTAGATTTTCTTTCTGTGAAAAAAATAAATTTTCTTCCCCTAAAGATCTGATGCCTGATTTTCAGTAATTGAATTCCAAACTATCCCAACCATGTCTCCAAGAATAGTATCAAAATAAGATTACTAGTGCATGTCAACTACAGGTTTGTCTTATACGAGTGCTTCCAAATGATTCTAACATCCTTCAGGAAGCTGTAAAAGTTAGGGCTATAAATAAAGAATACATGAATTCAAGAAGATATATATCAGTTTTTTTTCCCTAAAGCAAACTTCACTCTTTTCTCTAAATTTCTTAGACTTTTTCCAATGAATATGCTTTACTTCAATAGATATTTATATTAAAGCAGTCTAATTTATGTTTAATGAGAATTATTATCTTCTTTGGGAAGTCCTGAGTAGTATGAGGGGCAGAATTCCTTAGAGACAGTTATTAAAAAATATTTCCTAAAGCAGAGCTTCATGTGAAACTGTGCTCAAATGAATGTTCAAGAGCCATGATTCAGTGGAAAATATAAATGGGGTCTTTAGATCTTGGAATAGAATCATCATAGATATTGAGGAGTAGAGCCAGAGAATATATTGGGAACAGAAGTAAAGTGGCAGCCAGGATGGTTACAACATGGATCTAGGAAGCAATAGATCCAAAAAGTAAGGTGTATTGGTTTCTACATAATCCAGAAGCACAGGGGTGGGGAAGCTATAACTATTTCTCTTTGAGAGAGATTGAAGGTGATTGAAGAGCCACCATTGTGCTTACCAAATATGGGGCCATAATTAATCCATTTCCAGAGTGGTGCCAGCAAAAAATATAGGGAGAAACAGGTTTTGCTAGAGGTAAAATTTGATTCAAGGTGTAAGTTTTTTTTACTTATTTGAAGGGGAAGCAGGGAGTACCCTTGCAGAGGATATGACAATTCTGAAAGGAAGAGCAGTAATGGAGAGATGAAGAGATAAAAAATAAGTGATTATCCAGGTGAACTCACGTTGTTTGAAAGCATAAATATTGAGGCTACCAAAAGTTTCCATTTTTGTAGTGAAAAGGGTGGTGTTAGATAAATGATGTCACAACTTCTGATCCTCTGGCTCTGTACTACTTTGGGAACATTTAAAAATCCAATGGAGTTAAGTGTATATTTGGAATTTAGGTTGGAAAAGATGGCTGGAGGGGGTCTCAAAAAGAAAAAAATGAATAAGTGGAACTATATCATACTACAAAGCTTCTGTGCAGCAAAGGAAACCAACAAAATGAAAAGGCACTCTACTGAATGGGAGAAAATACTTGCAAATCATATATATTATGAGGGGCTAGCATACAAAGCATATAAAACTAATGCAACTCAGTAGAAGAAGAACAAACCATCTGATTAAAAAATGAGCAATATAGTTCATTATAAGTGTATAAAAACACCACCAATTTCTGAATATTAATCTTGTTTCCTGCTACTTGACTGAATTCATTTATTAGTTCTAGTAGTTTTTTGGTGGAGTCTTTTCAGTTTTCTATATACAGTATCATGTCATCTGCAAATAAAGACAGTTTTACTTCTTCCTTTTCAATTTGGATGCCTTTTATTTCTTCTTCTTGTCTGATTACTATGGCTTCCAATACTGTGTTGAATAAAAGTGATGAGAGTGGACATCCCTGTCTTTTTCCTAATCGTGTGAGAAACACTATACCATGTGACTTTACTTATATATGGAATCTAATGATCAAAATAAATAAACAAACAAATAGAAACAGAATCATAGATACAGAGAAAAGGCTGACAGTTGTTGGGGGTTTGGTTGGGGGCTGGGTTAAACAGGTGAAGGGATTAAGCAAAAAAAGTACAGACATCCGAATGGTGATTATGAGAAGGAAGAAGGTCAGAGACAGGTAGAAGAGGGAATAGGAGTGATAAATGGTGACGGAAGGAGACTTGACTTTGGGTGGTGAACACATAGTAAAATATACAGATGATATATTATAGAACTGTATAGCTATAACCTACAAACTTTTATTAACCAATGTTGCACCAATAATTTCAATAAGAATATATATTAAAAATGAGCAGGAGATCTGAATAGATATTTTTCTAAGATAGACATACAAATGGCCAAAAAATATATGAAAAGATGTTTTACATCATTAATCATGAAGAAAATGAAAATCAAAATCATAATAAGATAGCATCTCACACCTGTTAGAATGGCTATCATTTAAAAAAAACACAAAGTAAGTGTTGGCACAGATTCAGAGAAATGGGAAATCTTGTGCACTGTTGGTGGGAATATAAATTGGTTCAGCCATAATGGGAAACAGTATGAAGTTTCCTCAAAAATTAAAAAAACAGGGCTACTATATGATCCAACAATTCTATTTTGGCATATTAATTTGAAGAAAATCAAAACACTAACTCAAAAATATGTATCCTCACTTCACAATAATGTTCATTGCAGCATTATTTACAATAGCCATTATATGGAAATGATCTAAGCATCTTTGAAATGGATAAAGAAGATGTGATACACACAGAGAAATGGAATGTTACTCAAGCATAAAAAAGAATGAAATCTTCCTATTGGTGACAACATGAATGGATTGTGATGATATCATGCTAAATAAAATAAGTCAGAGAAACTACTATATGATCTCATGCATATGTTGAATCTGAAAAAGCTGAACTCATAGAAACAGAGCAGAATGGTGTTGGCAGGGGCTGAGGTTTGGGGGAAATGGGGAGATGTTGGTTAAAGCATACAGATTTTAAGATGAATACATTCTGGGATCTAATGTTATAGCATGGTGACTACTTAACAATATTGTATTATATTGAAAGTTGCTAAGAAAGTAGATCTTAAATGTTCTCACCATCTGTACAGAAAAGGTCATTATATGAAGTGTATTACCTTATTGTGGTAATCATTTACTTACCTTAATTAATATGGGTGTATTAACTTACCTTATTGTGGTAATCATTTCACAATGCATATATATCATCACATTGAACATTTTAAATTACATCATGTTATATATCAATTATATGTTAATAAAGCAGGAAGAAATAAAAAATAAACAGAAATGGCTAAGAGAAGATGTAACATTACACAAATTCACCCAGAATTCACTTCATTTAAATGCCAAGATGAGCAGTTATGGTGGGTGATGTGTAAACCTATCTTCTTTTAAAAACTAAATAAAAATTATGTTCTCTCTTCATAAAACAGCAAGTCCATAATTAAAATAACAAAACTGATTGGAGGACTCAAATAAGTCTCAGGTGCTTTAGAGACTAGTCGATGAGTAATCGTATTGCAAACTCAGTCTGATGATAAAGTAGCCGCTTGATGGCAAGGCTGATTGCCGTCTTCAGGGCTGCCTAAAACTATAGGAATACCCATACTATATGTGATGAGTCTCTGGGCTAGTTTATGGAGGATAATAGATTGTTA
This sequence comes from Tonatia bakeri, assembly GCA_004024845.1. NCBI lineage: Eukaryota > Metazoa > Chordata > Mammalia > Chiroptera > Phyllostomidae > Tonatia > Tonatia bakeri. The sequence continues at coordinate 95,018 of PVIA01004752.1, forward strand.
ATCTGCTTTTTGCTATCAATTTAAGCAAGATTGCACACCTGTTGTAAACCCCTGCAAAATCTTTCTCTGATATTGAAGAAAATGCAGGCCACCAGGACAGTCTGACCATGGAGTTAGGATTACAGCCAATATACAGCTGCACACCCCAATGTCTTTCCCCGACACAGCTCACAAAAACGGTTACAAGATGTTCCAGGCTTCAGGTTAGAAATGACAATGCAAGAAAACCTTCAAGTGGAGGTTGCAGGAATGGTGATTGGGAAGGTAATATTACATTTTTTTTTAGCTTTTTAAACAATTGGTTTCTTCTGCACATTTAATAGTGCCTGTCTACTATTAACAAAAATTCAGAAAAACATATACTTAACTTACATTTAAGCCTTTGAATTCATTTGTCTTTCATTTGGTGTGTTGTGGAAGTAATTCAAATGTGAATGAATTACTACAATTTAAATAAGTATACCAATATAAATGCATATGTGGTATTCTGAGAGTATAAAACCCTCTTCTACCTGGTAGATAATCAGTAGTTCTGTTCTCAGTGTTAGATTTATAGAGAGGGGATTCTCAAATCCCCATAACTGAGGAGTACAGAAAGAAAATAAAAGTAATTCATTGGTGTGATATGATTTCATACATTTCAAATGGACACTCAGTGTAGCTAATTTGTAAAAATAACAACTTTTACATTTTCTGTACTTCTTTGTATATAGTTCTTTCCTCATTTCCCAGTTGCTCTCATTATCCTTCTAAGAATCAGATTGTTTAAACCAGAGGGGAAAAAATTCTAAAACAACGTTCGGATGTTTTAACTTTGACAGTGGAGCCTTGGGAGTCTAGGCTGTGAAAGAATCTGAACAGATAACTTACAGAATCATCATGGATCAAAAGGTAATAGAGGAAAAGCTGTCTACAATTCCTATATCTGTGAAAACTATGAGACAGTAATCTATCCTGGGAAGGAAGAGGGAAGCGAAGTTGGACATAAATGGTAGAAGTATGAGAGAGGGACAGAACTGGGGGACCAAGAGGACAGGTGAGGTCAGCAGAAGGGGAATTTGGGGTACTATGTGAGGGGGTCAGAGCTAGGACACTGTCCGGAAGTCAACGTGTCCAGAGTCTTCATTCTAATTTAATTCTGCCTAAACACCCTAACCCTACATCTTCAAGAACTAGAGGAACAACAGCAAACAAAGCTCAGAGTGAGTACAAGGAAGGAAATAATCAAAACTAGAGCAGAATTAAGTGACATAGAGACTAAAAGAATAATTCAAAGGATCAATAAATCCAGGAGTTGGTTCCTCAAAAAGGTAACCAAAATTGACAAGCCTTTAATCAGACTCATGAAGAAAAAAAGAACCCAAATCAATAAAATGAAAGAGGAGAAATGAAATGAAAGGGAGAAATTACAACTGACACGACAGAAATACAAAGGATTGTAAGAAATTACTGTGAACAACTATATGCCAAGAAATTTGAAAATGTGGGTGAAATGTACAAATTCCTAGAAACATATAAATTTCTAAAACTGAGTCAGGAAGAAGCAGAAAGCCTGAACAGACTGATAACAGCTAGTGAAATTGAAGCAGTAATCAAAAAACTTCTGGCATACAAGCCCTGGACAGGATATTTTCACAGAAGAATTTTATCAAACATTTAGGGAAGGACTAACCCCAGTCCTTCTCAAACTATTCCAAAAAATCCAAGAAGAAGGAAGATTCCCAAACTCTTTACGAGGCCAGCATTATCCTAATTCCAAAGCCAGATAAAGACAAAACAAAGAAAGAGAACTTCAGGCCAATATCGCTGATGAATATAGACACTAAAATCCTCAACAACATATTGACAAACCGCATCCAACAATACATTAAAAAGATCATACGACATGAACAAGTGGGTTCATCCCAGTGATTCAAGGATGGTACAATATATGCAAATCACTAAATATAATATATCACAGAAATAAAATGAAAGGCAAAAACCACATGATCATATTAATAGATGCTGAAAAAGCATTTGATAAATTACAGCACCCATTTACGATAAAAACACTCAGCAAGTGGGAGCAGAAAGAACATATGTCAACATAATAAAGGCTATATATGAAAAACCTACAGTCAGCATCATACTCAATGGGCAAAAACTAAAAGCTTTCCCCCTAAGATCAGTAACAGGACAAGGGTGTCTGCTTTCACTACTTCTATTCAACAGAGTATTGGAAGTTCTAGCCACAGTGACCAAAAAATAAAAAGAAGTAAAAGGCGTGCAAATTGGAAAGGAGGAAGTAAAACTGTCATTGTGTGCAGACGACATGATAGTGTACATAGAAAGCCCTATAAACTCTATCAAAAAACCACTCAACCTGATAAATGAATTAAATGAATTTGGCAAAATGACAGGATAGAAAGTCAACATTCAGAAATGGAAGGCAATTTTGTATACCAACAATGAAACATCAGAAAGACAAATTAGAAAAAGCCCCCTTTACTATAGCAACAAGAAAAATAAAATATTTAGGAATAAACTTAACCAAGGAGGTAAAAGACCTATGCTCAGAAAATGATAGGACACAAAAGAAAGAAATTTAGGCAGACACAAATAAATGGAAGCCTATACCATGTTCATGGATTCAAAGAATTACCATCATTAAAATGTCCATGCTACCCAAAGCAATCTATAGATTCATTGCAATCCACATCAAAATACCAATGACATATTTCACAGATTTAGAACAATATTTCAAAAATTTAAATGGAAACATAACAACCAAAAAGCCTCAGCAATTTTTGAAAAAGAGGAACAAAGTAGGAGGGATCATAATACTAGATACCCAACTATATTACAAGGTCACCGTAATTAAAACAGTCTGGTATTGGCATAAGAACAGACACATAGATCCATGAAACAGAATGGAGAGCCCAGAAATAGACCCATGTAAACGTGTTCAGTTGATATTTGACAAATGCGGCAGGACCATAGAAATAGAGTAAAAATAGCCTCTTCAATAAATGGTGTTGGGAGATCTATCTCTTTTTTTATGGCTTTTGTTTTGAAATCTATTTTGTTTGATATAAATATTTCTCCCCCAGCTTCTTTTTTCTGTCCATTTGCTTGGAATATTTTTTTCAACCCTTCACTTGCAGTCTGTGTAGGTCTTTTGTTTTGAGGTGGGTCTTTTTTTAAACAACATATATGCAGGGTCATGTTTTTTTAACCATTCAGCTAACCTACATCTTTTGATTGGAGCATTTAATCCATTTACATTTAAAGTTATTATTAATGGGTACTTATTCATTGCCATTTCTTTATTTTGTAGCTGTGTTCCTCTCTCTTTCACTTATTTCCTTCTTCTTAAAGTAGTTCCTTTAGTATGTCTTGTAATGCTGGTTTGGTGGAGGTGCATTCTTTTAACCTTCTTTTGTCTGGGAAACTCCTTATTTCCCCTTTCATTTTAATTGAGAGCCTTGCTGGGTAGAGTAGTCTTGGCTGCAGGCCTTTGATTTTCATTACCTGGAATATTTTTTGCCATTCCTTTCCAGCTTATATAGTTTCTGTTGAGAAATCAGCTGCTAGCCTTATCGGAGCTCCCTTATATATTACTATCTGTTTCTCTCTTGCTGCCTTTAGGATTCTCTCTCTGTCTTTAAGATTTGGCATTTTAATTATGATGTGTCTTGGAGTAGGCCTCTTTGGGTTCTTCTTGATTGGGACCCTCTGTGCTTCCTGAACTTGTGTGACTTTTCCCTGACCAAGTTAGGGAAGTTTTCTCTCATTATTTTTTCAAACAGGTTTTCTTTGCCTCGCTCCTTTTCTTCTCCTTCTGATATTCCCATGATATGAAGGCTGTTACATTTCATGTTGTCCTAAGTTCCCTTAAACTGTCCTACTTTTTGAGTCTTTTTTCATTTTGTTACTCTACTTGGGTATTTCTTTCTACTTTTTCTTCCAACTCACTGATTCAGTCCTCTGTTTCATCCAGCCTGCATTTAATTCCTTCTAGTGTATTTTTAATTTCAGATATTGTATTTTTCATTTCTTCCTGGTCCTTGTTTATAGTTTCTATTTCCTCTTTTATGTTGCTATAGTTCCCATTCAGTTTCTTGTATTTGTCACTGAGTTCCTTGAGGGTCCCATAGAATTTTAAAATTCTATGTCTGACAAATTGCTTGCCTCAATTTCATTTAACTCTGTTTTCCTCCATTCATTTTGATTGGAGTTCTTTCTTTGTCTCTCCATTTTAGGTGACTCTTTTTGTTTGTTTCTGCATCTCGGGATGCCCTGCTTTGCCTGCCTATCTTTGTGAGGTGGATATCTGTAGTAGGAGTTCTGTGGGGCTCAGTGGTGCAGTCTCTTTGATTTCCTAATCTGGATGCTCTAGGTTTGCCCTTTATTCACTTTGTGTGGGCTCTTTTGTTGTATTTGGGCTTTTCTTATTGGTGGCTCCTTTTTTGGTGGGTTCTTCACTCCAGCTGGCTGACTGATAGTCATTCCTGCTGCATTCTGTATGCTGTTGTACAGGTATTGGCTAACAAAACAAAATTACCAGAAAAACAAACCCACACCAGCAAAAAACAAAACAAAACAAAAAATAAAACCAAAAACCTACCACACCATCAATATAAACAGCAATTGAGCAAAGATTAATAAAGGTGGAGAGAGAGATTAACAATATTATAAGATAGGAAAGAGGAATATCAAATGACTAAAGAGGGAAAAATGATTTTGAGTGGGAAGAGGGAGGAGAAATAATAAGAGTAGAAAATGAAAATGAGGCAAAAAAGGGAGAGAATAAAATTTAAAACTTAAGTAAAACAGGGAAAGGTCGTGACAAAAATGGAGTAAGAGAAGGGAAGAGGTTTGAAGTAACATTAAAAAGGTATTGAACCAACGGTATCAAAATGGATGAAACACCATAACAGGATCAATGACAATGACAGCTGAGCAAAGATTAATAAAGGTGGAAAGGGAATAAGAATATTACACCAAAGAGACAAGTGAATATGAAATGTCTGCAGTAAAGAAAAATTATTTTCATAGGACGGAGGAGGAAAACTAATAAGCATAAAGAATAGAACTCAGGCTAAGAAAGGGAAAAATAATTAAAATAAAATTCCTAACTCATCTGATCAAGGGAAGGGGAAGGCAAAATGGAATAAAAAACAGGGAGAGTACCCTATGGGATTTAAAGTACAAACAAGAAGTGAACAAATAGAAATTCCATTGGAGAAGAACGGCAGTAACTGTGATATCCTTGCCCAACTAGCCACACTTCATAAAGGTGGAAAAGAAATGAAACTTTTATAAGAGGGAAAAAGGAATGTGAGCTGACTTAAGGAAGGAAGAATGCTTTTGTGAGGATAGAGGAGAAATAGTAAGAGTAAGGAATAGGAACATGGTGTAGTGTGGGAGAAAATAAGTTGACAGCAACTGTAAGAAAGGTCAGGAAGAAGGCAAAATGGAGTAAGACCAGGGAATGGTGCTATGGGGGATTTGAAATAACAATAATATGAAAAAATATATAATCTGAATAAAAAGAATAAAATATATAAAAACCAAGAGTATTGGGTTAGTTGGAACATGATTAAAGTGTAAGAAGAAATATTTAAAGCCTATGTGAAAGGTAAAAAAGAAGAAAGAAAGAAAGAAAAACATGCAAGTTCTGAGGAGGAGCGAGGTGAAATTCATTTCAACAGTTGGGTATTTGCCTGTTGTCTTCTTTTTGGATCCATCTTTGGTTTTTTAACAGCTGAAGGTCAGAGCGTGGGTTGTCCAACTTCTGGCAATATCACCTGTATGTCCTTCACCTTCCTCTAGAGGGAGTTTCTGTTGTGCTCAAGAGGGTAGGACTTTGCTTCTCCTGGGAGGTGGTGTTTAGTATCCTGGCAATGTTGTGGGTGTGTTTCCTCTGCCCCTAAATCTCCCACCTTAGTCTTTCCCAGTTTATTTCTGGTAATGTCTAGTGTCTGATTAAATAGTTGTCTGTTTCAGTGGGAGGTGGCCAATCTGTTTGAGTATCAGCTCTCTCCTCCTTGGTATGGACAGCAGCTCTGTGTGTATGCCTAGGCTGGGCAGCGCCCTGAATCCTCCTTGCTGCACACTTTCTGAATGCCCTGCTTTGTTGGCCTCAGTGAAATAGGGCCCTAAGACCCAATGTACTTTGCCTCCCTGTGAGGAGTTCAAATAGTCCCTTTTAGGCACTTGTCTTATTGTCTTACTCTTGTGGAAATGCCCCCTGCAGTGTTGATAAGCCTGTACTGCTAGTTTTGCAGATCTCTCTAGCAGGAGTTGGGGGCTGGGCTCAAAATTCTCTCCCTGGAGGTTCTGCCATAGAGGGGAGCCCAGTCTGGCCTGAAATAATCTCAGGTGCACAGTTCCCAGCCCACCTGCACTTACAGCACACTGCGGCCTGTACACTCCACTCTGTGCTTCTGCCGGGCAGGGGCCGAGAAACCACCTTGTTCTGCACCCCTTTGATCACTATGCCCAGTTGTAATGAGTGGGAGCAAATCGTGCCCACAAAGCTCACTTCTTGTTGGCAGGGTAGGTAACTGTGTGCGCAGGTGCCTGCCTAGCACACCACAGCTCCCCTTTTAAAAAAAGTCTCTCTGGGCTCTCCCACTGCAGCACAGAGCTACTGTTGGCTTTTCACATGCTCCACCTTTCCAAAAATTCAAGAGTCTATCTCCATCATGGCCAGCCATGGTCTTTACCTGCCTGTAGTTCCTGGTACAGACAGTGTCTCTCTCCTCTCTGGTACTCTCCTGAAGCCCTAGCAGCCGGGGTGTGTCACTAGCTGTGTGTGCGTATAACCTGGTTCTCCCTCATGGATGACTTTGCCTATCTAAGTCACTCCAGGTTGGGTCTGGGAATTCCCTGCCCTGAGAGGGGAGGGACCTGCTAGGCTGCCATCTCTGACCAGGCTTTCCATGGATGCTGGTCTTGTGGCTATAGACACTGCAGCAGCCAGGCTGCCAGCGCCATGCCTGGGGACTTTCCCTGTCCACCTATAAAACCTCCTTACCGCCCATTTTGAAGCATCCTCTGTGCTCTTTGATTTCCAAACATCATATCAGCTAAGATTCCATTGACTGTTCACTTTGTTTTTCAGAGATCAGCTAAGAGGCTGAGTTGGGCTCAAGAGCAAGTGGACTCGGCTCCCACCTACTTGGCCATCATCTTCCATAGTTGCTGCTAATTTTTTAATAGACTAAAAACTTAAATCCTTTTCTGGGCTAGGTAGGGAATATAAATTTGTCAGAACCAGGAATGGAAGATTTGTGAAGACATGGTAACTGAAGGGTAGATGCCCGTGATATAAAACATTCAAATTTAAAATTAAAAAAAGAAAGAAAGAAAAGAAATTGTGTTGCTCCTACAAAACAAAGCTGCAGGTTGTATTTAGCCTTCAGGACACAAGTTTGTGACCCTCAACAATGTGAAGTTAGAGAAGGGGTTTTAGTTAGAGATTGACATGATTTCATTCACATTTCACAAAGTTGACTCTGGCTTTCTAAGGAGAATGGACTGAATGGAGACGGTGTAAAGATGAAAACAAAGGAACCGGTGAGGAGGCTATTACACAATTTACATAGGAAATATGTTGGTTTAGAATAAATTAATAGCAGAGATCAAGAGAAGTGGGTCATTTGAGACCGGTTCTAGAGTTAGAAGACAGTACTTTTTTGTAAGTCTATACACAAAAAATTGATTAGATTTTCTTAAAAGTCTTTAAAATTTCACTTAAAAATATGGCGAGATTTTAGTTGTTTTCCATTTGACTTTGATTCTTTAAATCACCCAATACTGTTTTTATATGAACTGATTATCTAAAAGGAGCTGGATTCGTTTATGCTAACTCTTAGAGGAAGCTGGCACACTGCCGGCTGGGCCGGGCCACCCTGACTTTCAGTTTCCTTTTCTCTGAGTTTCTGGAGCTTGGCTGTCACCTCCTGCTGGCCTCGCTGTCCAGCCGGAGCAACTGCTCTCAGCTCAGCTTCAGCCCCTGCACAGGCAGGTCCTACCACAGGTAAGAGACCTGCTCCTCTCCACTCTATGTGGCCACTTGTAAACAATAGTCTTAAAAAATCTTTTAAAAAATAATAATTTAGAATGTTTTTCTTGCTATCTGTCCACCCTCTGTTTACACGTTACGTGGAATGTAGACTAAATAAGAGACACAAATACAAGATTTGTGTGACTGTACATATTATCTGTTTTTCAGTATTTATAGAAGATATATTTGATTTTCCACTAGGTTGAGAAATATGGCAGTGACAACTCGTTTGACATGGATGCAAGAAAAGAAGTTGCAAAATTGCTTGGGAGGAAAGCAGTTTAGCCTTCTCTTTAAGGCTAGTGTCCATGGATCCAACACTCAGGATTTTCTTCACAGATGTCGCAATCAAGGACCTACTATAACAGTGATTTATTGTGATGGTCGTGTTATTGTGGCATATATGTCACAGGGTTATGATAAAGAAAATAAGTCCACCACCCTTTTTACCTTTGAAGGGACTAAAATTTTAAAATGTACAATAAAACCAGTTTCACCATTGAAATATTTTAGTTTCCCGAATAACTGCTATACCTGTAGAAATCCGGATTTCCAGATAGATCTAAAAGAAAGAAAGGTGACAATGAGTTTAAATATAATTGAAAAATTAACACTGCGTCTATATGAGACAGTTCCCTTTCAAGAATGTAAAGTGTTTCGATGTGAAGGTGAGTTTATCTAGCTAATCCCATGTAGAGTTCTCTGCTGCGTGTTTGGAGGGTTCGAGCTGACCCCTCTCTTTAATGAAAATGACCGTTTCACTAGTCCTAATTTCCAGGTGACTCAGATTGAAGTCCAGCGACAAGGTGTTAGCTAAAACTCAACCATGGTCAAAAGTGGCATATACAAAGTTTTCTGGAGTGTATTTGTATGGGAGAGGAGTTGAGGAGAAGGAAGAAAGGCAGAAAAAGAGTGAGAAGCAAATGTAAAGACTGTGAGATTCTGTTGAAAAGAAACCAGAGGTTGGACTTCTCTTGACTGGTACTGGATCCTTTCTGATGCAGTTTACCATTATATCAAAAGACAAAAGTCATATATTTGTATTTCTATTTAAGGATATTTAAATTCTTTCCAATATTTGCTGTTGTAGCCAATGTTCCTGTAATATCTTTATGCATGTAACTGTGGACAAAAATACTTCTTTAGGGCAACTTCCTGGAATTGGAATTGCTGTTTAAGAGTTATGTACTTTCACATTTTGATAGACACCTTTCCAAAGCTTCAGTTGTCTGTATTATCCCCGAGAGTGTTATAGACATGCCTCTTTCCCTGGATCCTTGCCAATCTTTGATATTATAAAATTTCAGAAATTTGCCAATCTGGTGGTGAAAAGGCAGTATTTCTCTCTCCTTCTCTCCCTCCTTCTTTCTCTCACACCTGATCACTAACAAGTCTAAGTGTATTGGCAATTTTTATTTTTTCTATTAAATATTTGTTTATATCTATTCATTTAAGTGAAAGCCTCCTGGGAATAATATCCCTGAGTATTTGTATGTTCCAAACTAAATATCTGTGGTATTTTTACTTGAATGTTTTTATTAGATTACATCATTCTGGGGTCACATTTATTTTAGAAATATTGTTATTTTTCCACAGCATTGATGTTGCTGTGGAAAACCTAAGGCCAGATTTATTAATTTGTAAAGATATTAGACTGGGTCACTTTTCTTTCTTTCCCCCAGAGTGTTACTCAGTAAAGTGGGTGAATGTGTCACAGGTTAGCTTCTGCCTCTCTGGTGATTCATCCATATTATTGTATGTAGTAGTGCTTTGTCCTTTTTCATTTTCATATAGTATTCTATTGTAATGATTCCATCAGGGTTTTTTAAAAAATAAAATCACTCTTGGTAGACCTTTGGATTTTTCAGTTTGGGGCTATTACAAATAATATTGCTATAAACATTCTCGTACATGTCCTTTGGTTTACATATACACATATTTTTCAAAGAATATAAGCATGAAATTGCTGGATCAAAGGGCTTGTGAATGTTCAGCTTCAGTAGATAATGACTAAGTTTTGCAATATAGTTGTACCCATTTCCCCTATCATATGCACTGCTTGTGATAGGGGAAATTTGTTTTTGTAACTCTAAATCTTCTCCAATACAATGTATTATTGGTTTTACAATAGGGAGGCAATCTGATATGTGAGTGGTAGTATGACATTTTGTGAATTTGTCTTTCTTTGATTAAACTAGTTAACATTTTATGTATTTACATTTTAAACTAATCAATCTCTCTATTAATATATCCTTTTTTAATTTATAAAACTGGTATTTGTTTTTTGTTAATTCCTTCTTTTTATATTTTAAATTAGTTAATTATTTTCTTTTTCTTTTTTTAAATTTTATTTTAATCATTGTTCAAGTACAGTTTTCTATCTTTTACTCCCATCCCAGCCCACCCACCCATCCCTCCCCTATTTTCTCTTTCTATTTTCAAGATTTTCCTTCTTTCTTGTTATTAATGTAATGTACTTTTACCATAAAGTTGATATAAAAGGGTTTATATTTTTAGTTTTTACATATAATTGCAATTTTCATTCTTTGTTTCCTTTTGGATTTTAGAGTTATTTAAGATAATGCTTCTTAAATTTCCAAAAGATTGCTTTTATGTTTGCTTTGTTTACATCTGTTCTTTTCTAGTTTTATTATATTCAGGTCATTGAATGCAGTCTTTACTGTTTCAATTTCTAGTAATTTAAAGAGGTTTTCTTTGTAACCATACATATAGTTGTATTTGTGAATGTTACACACAATATGCTTCTTTTTTAGAGAGTTACCATCATCATTACACCTAATTCTTTCAACTTTAAATGCACCATAAAATAGTCTCCCTTCCTAAGCAGCAAAAGAATTTTGGGCCCGAGTCTCATTGGTCCAAATGAAATCCTCAGTCCTGAACCACTCACTGTGCTCTGATTGGATAGGCCAAGTCCTACATAATCTTCTGAAACCAGGAAAAAAACCAATTGGATTATGAATTTCAGAACCCCCAATAAAATAATTGACAGTAACTTTTGGGAAAACTTTGGTGCTTGTTCCCCACCCCTGCCCCATTGTGTGTTCCTGCATATTATCCTTTTCAGACATTGGACTGTAGAGGAGAAAAGAGAGCATTCCCAGTTTTCCCTCACCTGTCTGTGCTTCTAGGTCTTGCTTCTCTGATTCAGAGAAGCTCTCATCTCTCTTGCTGGAGTGAGCCACACACTACTGCTGAGTATGTGGGAAAAGATCTGCTGACATCACAGCTTTTCTTTTTTTTTTTTGAAAGTTTGATCTAATTTTCTTTTCTTTCTTTTTTTTTTTAAGATTTTATTTATTTATTTTTAGAGAGGGAAGGGAGAGGGAGAGAGAGAGAGAGAAACATCAATGTGCGGTTGCTGGGGGACATGGCCTGCAACCCAGGCATGTGCCCTGACTGGGAATCGAACCTGCGATGCTTTGGTTCACAGCCCGCGCTCAATCCACTGAGCTACACCAGCCAGGGCTGACATCACAGCTTTTCACAGCTTACCTCGCTTGCTTCTATTCTAGTCTCTTCAAATGAGGTGATGTTAAGGGTATTTGCCATAATTGTCTCTTGCGCTTTTCACTGTCAGCACTGTTCTTTATAGAAAGGCTATTTTAGTATTTTTTTCCTAGTGAATTCAATGACATTCATTCAGTCAGACAATCATTTAACAACTTGTAATCTTCATTATTCTTTATTTCCTCAGATTTATTGGACATAAGGAAGATGAAAGGGCTCAGTGAGTAAGTCAATGTTTTTAATGTTCTATTATTCTGTTCATTATTTTAGACTTATTCTGTTACAGGTTCTGTTAATAACATTCATAGCACAAATTATGATAGATAACTTGTGGATCACCAAGAACAAACTACATCTACATCTGTATTCATGAAACTATTTGATAATAGTAATGTTAAAACAGAAAGAACACTGACTAGAGTGAAGAAATTTCTAATGTTTTTATACACTTGAAGGAAAATAAATATTTGGCTGTATGAAGTCTGTCCGGAAAAAGTCCAGCCATTGTTAATATAACAAGAATGGTTTGTGAGACATCAATGTAACCTGGCAGCCAAGGAGAGAGGACTGGAATGTGCATGCATGAACACTGACGACTTCACTGTACTAGTCAGTGGGGGTGGTAGATGCCCTTGAGTGAGCATGTGTACTGTGTGGCCATCACATTAAAAATGGCTGAGCTAGTAGAGCAATGAATCTGTGTCAGATTTTGCATTAAGCTTGAATACTCCCCCATGGAAATTATTTGAAAGATTTAGAAGGCCACAACTATGGGCAACTGGTGATCAGCAGTTTCACCAGGCAGCGCTCCTGCTCATGCATCACAGATACATGAGAGACTTTTGGTGAAACATTAAATCATTCAGATGACTCAGACCTCCTGCAGCCCAGATTTGGCACTTTGTGGCTTCTGGCTTTCCCTAAAACTAACAAATATCACCTTTGAAAGAGAATGAATTTCAGACTGTCAATGAGATTCAGGAAAATATGACAAGGCAGCTGATGGCAATTGGGAAAACTGGGTGAGGTCCCAGGTGCCTACTTCGAAGGGGACTGACACATCATGATCCTATGTGCAATGTTTCTTGTATCTTTTTCAATAAATGTCTCTTGTTTTTCATATTACATGGCTGACTAGATACCTTCTGGGCAGACCTCGTGCATGTCTACATTTTTGCTAAGAATTCTTGCATTTACAGTTTCGACAATTTTAGATACTTGCTGTGGAAGGAGTGGCTGGCAGGTGGGAATACCTGTCATGAACTTCAAGAACATGTTGGGAATGGTCTCCTGTAAACTTCAAAAGTCACATATATATTGTGGTTTTTGAATATTATTTTTGATAGCTTATCTTCATGTTTAACACAGCTGACATTTATTTCTAGGCTTATATAGTTTGCTTAAATCTGAAAGATTTTATGTCTGATTGGACTTAAACTGTAATGTTTGCTTTTCTTTTTTTACAATATGATTTGAAGTAGGATAGTTTCATGTCTTCATGTACAAGAAGGCAAGCTGATAATCAAAAATAAATAATATAAAAGAAAAAAATGAATTCAAGGAAAATTTATGGTGAAGTGTTATGATGTAACCTCAGTCTACTGTTAAAATTATCTTGTCTAAACAGGCTCAAAGAGAGCTTATTGTCTGCTGTAAGAACTTACAAACCATATAGAGACCTGGTTCACCAAATACGAATACTGCTCCTGGGTCCAATTGGAGGTGGGAAGTCTAGCTTTTTCAACTCCATAAAGTCTGTTTTCCGGGGCCATGTAACCCACCAAGCTTCGGTGGACTTTGACAGAACTGGGAAATCTGAGCAGGTGAGTCCATTCTAGGTCACTCAGCATTTGCTATTTTGTTCAAGTTAGATTTGAAAAGTTTTTTTTTAAACTTCATTACATGTAAACTTCATCTCAATCTATATATTTTTCAAAAAAATGAACTCAAAGTTTTTTCTCTCCTCTGCAGTACAGGACATATTCCATTAAGGATGGGAAGGATGGTAACGTCTTGCCATTTGTTCTATGTGACTCAATGGGGCTGAGTGAGAAAAAAGGGCTGTGCATGGATGACATATTCTACATCTTAAAAGGCCACATTCCTGACAGATACCAGGTATAATTTGGCTAATGATTGGGGAATTATAATTGATATTTAAAATGTTTATTTTTTGCCCAATGTTGAGAACCTAAGACTTTTGTTTAGTGCCTCAGCATTTTTTTCTTAAACTATGCTTGTTCAAGATCTTTTGTTTCTTTTTGATATTTTATTTTACAAAGAATTAAAACATCCAAAGGTCTCTCCTGTCATAGCTGGCATAACAACTCTGAATGTTGTTACACATTCAACTGTTTTGGCTGTAAAAACAGCCAAAACAGAAATCTAACACATGAACTCACATAGGTAATTTTTCTTATGTAACAGGAAGTCTGGAGATAGGCAGCTTTGGGCCTGCGTGTCAGCTCTCTGATGTTATTAATTTCAAGAGTCCTTCTGACTCTCTGCTCTGCGATCCTCAGCATGGTGTGCTATCCATTGAATGTTCGTGTTACTCCAAAATTCATATGCTGCAGCCCTACTACACAATGGGGTGTTATTTGGAGGGGGGTGATCTTTGGGGGGTGATTAGGTCATGAAGGTGAAGACCTCAAGAATGAAAAAAGTGTCCTTGTCAGAAAAGACACAAGAGAGATGATCTATCTCTGCCTCATGAAGACACAGCAAGAAGGTGGCTGTCTACAAACAGGGGGCTTTCACTAGACACCAAATCTGTCAGCACCTTGATCTTGGACTTCTTAATCACCAGAACTATGAAAAATAAGTGTTTGTTGTATAAACCATGCAATGTCATAATTTGTTATAACAGCCAAGGCTGATTAAGACAGGTGACTTTCATCCTCCTGCTCTCAAAATGTTCGCGTTGAGCACTGTCAGTGTTTCAGGCAAGGGGAAAGGGGAGGTTAAAGGGAAGAACCAGTCTGTCTTTTTTTTTTAACTCTCTAATCTTTTTTGTGAGTATTTAGATCTTGAGTCATTCATTAATTTACCTTGTTCCAAATGGTTAGTCAATTGTGCCAGCATCTTTCATCAGACACCTTTTGCGTCTCTTCCCTACCAAATAGAAGTATTAGTTTTGTACACTGTATTTTGTCTTATTGATATATTTATAAATTTCTTTATTATATTCATTAACATATTGCTTAATTATTTTAATTACAATAACCATCAATATTATCTTGAAAACTCACTGGACAAATAAAATAATAATCAGTATTTCTCACATTTGTTTTTCTTGACTATATTCATACATATACGTTCTAGGTGAGCTTATTTGTAGCTTATTTAATTGTTTGTGTTTTATTTGTTGGTGCTTTGATTAAAATTTTGTTAAAATTTTGTATTGAAGTTTTTTTGCACCTTTATATATCCAGTGTTTCTATGCAGAAACACAGAATATTTCATTTTATATTTAGCATAGAGCTATCTTGTAGAAGTAGTTAGGTTTATTTTTAAGTATTTTTTTAACAAAAATCTTTATTATAGAGAACTTTAAACTTATGCTAATGTTGACAAAGCAATTTAGTGAATTCTTACTTACTCAGCTTCAACAATTACAATGTCTTGTAACCAAGCTCACTTTACCCACGTCTACCCATTTTCTCTCTGCTGTGTTATTTGGAAGCAAATTTAAAAAATTATAACATTTCATCCATAAATGAGTATATACTTATATATATGTAGGGACATGCATATCTTTTATTAAATATAAACATAATACTCCTATCACATACAAATTCTTTCTTAACTGTTCCTTAATTTATTAAATATCACCCAATGTCCAAATTTCTAATTGCCTTATAGGTAATTTGTATCATTTACAGTTTAAAAAAAATGGTTCTAAAAATTTATTCAGCTTCTTTTAACTGCACATTTTTCCTCTATCTCTTGATATTTTTTACTTGCAATTTGTTTTTTAAGAAATGTTTGATTATCCTGTAGACTTCCCCATAGTCTGAAATTTGCTGGTTTTACTACTTAATATAGTATTTGAAAAAATAATTTTATATGTATCCTGACAATTGATAGATGAATCTAGACACTCATTCATATTCAGGACTACTTCATAGATGCTGTTGTGTTGTTCCATGAAATCCACACAATTTTGGATTATCTTGCTTTTCTAAAATTGGTTTCATTAATGTTCAATACCTAATCCCTTTATTAGGGTGTGAAATAGTGATATTCTATATCATTCCATCTTCATTTCACATATGAAAGACAAACTTTCTCTCACCTACTATTTGATTATTTAGTGATGCCTTTAATGTAGAAAAGGTACAATATATGCTTGATTTTAAAGTTCTTTATAAGCTTCTGAAATAATAAGTTGGTTTATTTGCATCTGTCAGTATTAACCAGTGATTATTTTATTAGCATTATGAATGCATGAATTGCACATATTAGATATATGTTAATGCATGTCATTTCTCTTCATATTGATGTCAAATGTAACATTTTTGACCAGTGGGAGCTGCTACCATTTGGATTCTGAAACCTATTAGCATAAAAATCTGCTATATTCCTTCATTTCTAGTATGATCATTAATCCAAATCATATCTTGTATATTTACAGCCCAGATTTTGAATCAGTCATTTCTCTAAGAAGTATTGGTTTGGGTCATTAGAACTGTTCATTGCTAGTTGATTAAGTGCTGGTTCTTAATTATTTTTAGTGCACAGATCTAAGAAATATACATATTTATGATAAGGTATACTGTAAATTCATACAGAAACTTTTTTATCCTCGCCTGAGTATATGTTTATTGATTTTAGAGAGAGAGAGGGAGAGAGAGAAAGAAACATCGATGTGAGAGGGAAACATTGATTGACCTCCTACCATCTACACCCCGACTGGGGATGAAACCCACAACCTAGGTGTGTGCCCCGACTGGGAATTGAACCCCTAATTTTTTGGGTGTAGGAGACAATGCTCCAACTAACTGAGCCACCCAGCCAGGGCCACACAGAAATTTTTCTTAAAACACAGGACTAGATAGTTTTTGCTTCATCTCTGTTATCTTGCATCTGTATCTGCTTCAGCCGAACAGAGAATCTCTAGTCTCAAGGACACTAGAGATGACAAAACATGGCATGGCTCATTTGCTTTATCTCACATAATATTCACTGTAATCTCGAACAAAATTACAGGATACCATCATGAACAATTTAATAATAATTATATTTAATATCAAAAGAATAAAAAATCACAATCAAAATTGGAAATAATTAAAAATTTTTGGATGACTTTTTATATTGTGTTTAGGGCATGTCATGTAGTAGAAGTATACAAATTACTGGGTTTTAAAATCAATCAGAAATAGTTTTATTAGTATAGATATGACCCCCATAAAATGAGGGTAATGTAAAAATTCACATGTTTAATTCCATTTAACTATTCCTTTTTAAATTTAATTTTGTTTTATATTTATATTTATAATTTAAATGGTTCTAAAGTCAAATATACAAAATAGGGTATATTCAAATAATTGATCTTTCTCTGCCCCTTCAAATGCATTTTTTCCCTCTTCCTATAAATATCTAAAAATTTATGATTTATTTCTCTTTCTAACATATTAGAAAATAAAAATTTGTGTTTCTTTTTTAAAAGAAGTGATGGAATACCTTGTGTTATTGATGTAACAGAATTTTGGTGCCACAAATAGTCCTGAAGTTAATAGCCTTGTATACACATCTGTGGGACAGGTTTCCAACAGAAGAATTTCTAGTTTAAGAGTAAATGCATCTTAGCCCTGGCTGGCATAGCTCAGTGGATTGAGCGCAGGCTGAGAACCAAAGCATCGCAGGTTCGATTCCCAGTCGGGGCACATGCCTGGGTTGCAGGCCATGGCCCCCAGCAATCACACATTGATGTTTCTCTCTCCCTTCCCTCTCTAAAAATAAATAAATAAAATCTTTAAAAAAAAAGAGTAAATGCATCTTATTTTGTACCACTTTCCCCCTTGTATTCTACCTGATGATATCACATTTCTTTCTTTTTTAAAAAAAGATTTTATTTATTTATTTTTTTAGAGAGAGGGGAAGGGTGGGAGAAAGAGAGGGAGAGAAACATCAATGTATGAGAGATACGTCAGTTGGTTGCTTCTCACATGCCCTCAGCTAGGGACCTGGCCCGCAACCCAGTCATGTGCCCTGACTGGGAATCGAACTGGCAAGATTTCAGTTTGCAGGCCGGCAGTGAATCCACTGAGCCACCTCAGCCAGGGCATCTAGACTTCTTTCTGAATGCTCTCGCTTCCACCTTTGCCCACATTGCTGCTTCTATCTAGAATACTCTCTGCCATATTCTTATTCCCTTATTTAGATTAACTCACCTATTTTATTTTTAGCTTCATATTACAAGTCTCTTCTTTGCAGAAGCTTTTCCTGTGTGAAAGGACTGTTAGCTACTTGTTAGTGTCATAATATTAGAGACTTACTTGTTTTGTTCATTGGTTTATTCAACTGCACATTGCCTCGTACATAGTATATGCTTACAAATATTTGCTGAATTAATATGTTCCTTTATGTTTACTTCTCAGTTTAATTTCATGAAACCAATCACACCAGATTGTGGCAACTACATCCACTTCCCCATGCTGAAGGACAGAATCCATTGTGCAGCATTTGTGTTTGACGCCAACTCTATTGAAGGCCTCTCTGATGAGGTGGTAGCAAAGATCAAAAGAGCGCGGAGGGAGATGATAAAGTGTGGTGAGTCTCATTCCACTTTACTTCTAAGGGTAATTGATTAGACTATATTGTAGGATGTTTTTTAAACAGGGTGAAGAACTTAAAGTGTGTATTTGAATCTTACCTTCCCCATGAGTGTGTTTCACTCAAATCAAACACTAGCTGCGTATTTTTGGGCAAATAATTAAAAATTTCTATACCTCAGTTTATTAATCTATAAAGTTAATATAATAATGGCACATGCCTCAGAGATTTTTTTTGAAAGGATTAAACAAGTGAATAAATATGAAGGGTTTAGCACAGTCCTCACCACCTGCTGCCACTGAATCTTAGCATGCACATGTTTACCAGCAGTCCTAGGCTTCCCCTGGGGCCTTTAAGGATTAGAAAGAGGACAGGAACATTTTAGAAAATGGTCAGGAAAGATGTTTGGTAAAGACAGGTAGCAGAAAGGCTTTGGAGAAGGTAAACAGGATTAGGGGATTAAGATGCTGCACACTATTCTGTTTGGGAAAGAGCCACAACTTTGACAACCTTGAAGTGGGGAGTGATTGACCAACTTGCTCATTGAAATTTAAAAGCTTCTAAGGGTTGCGCAGGGAGGTTCCTACTAACGTTATGACATACAAACAGTTTATTTGTAGCATTTTGACATACTCTGTTTCCTTCAGGTTTCTTCATCTTGTTTATTAGAGCCCTTTGGTCTTTTCTATAGTTGCCATAAAAACACGGCTGTTAATAGTATGTAAAATCAATCAGCTGTGGGATTGTGCACCAGAAATCTTTATAATTTTGTTAACTAGTGTCAGCCTAATATATTCAATAAAAAGGAAAAAAGAGAAAATCAATCACTGAGATTGTAGTATAAATTTTAGTTACCTATTCCAAAAGGTGGTTTCACTTGAAGCCTGATTTCTTACCATGGGAGATAATGAAGGGAACTTCCTATCACAGAAAAATTTCAGCTACTAATGAGTAGTTTAGGGGGATTTTTCTTGTGGGAGGAAGAGGACCTTTCTGAATTTCTGAAATTGTTTCATAGATAGTCTATTGCATAGTCGATAGCCGATTATCTGAAAAAGAAACTGATGCCTCCTATATTAATAAAAACAATATAAATCTGTTTGGCACAGGTGTGGTACATTTGGTTTTGCTCACTTGTGTGGACAGAATGGATCTGATTGTGAGAGGAGACCTTATAGACATATACAGATGTATGCCTGTGAAGCTCAAGGTAATGAATGATGTCCTTTGTAAACACATTTCTGCTATGTCATATAATCACATGCTATTACTATATATAAAAATAAAAAATAATACTATGGAGTTTAAGAATATTTGAAACAATTGCTTGGATAATTCAGACTCATTTCCTAAGTTTTAAATATAAATATTTATTTATACTTACATTGACACAGATAATTCTATTTACTACAATTTAATTAAGTTCAATTAAAAAATATTTGTTGATTACCTTTAATGATTGAGCCAATGTGATAATCTCTAATCAGATACACAGATAATTAAAATAATTTCCCTGTACTAAAAATCTTACAACTTTATAAGTGGAAATGAGGACATAGGGGAACTATATGAGAACAAGCTGATAAAAGAATATGGTATGATTAAGTATAATAAATATCATGAAACGATTAAAAATAAAATGCTTTGAAATCCTGGAGGAGGAAAATATTGTGCTAAAGGGCACGGGGGAAGATTTTAATACTACAGTGGCATGGGAAATAGCTTTTAAGGCTGAGGAGTGTTTCGGGAAGTGAAGAGACACAAAAGGGGAAAAACTCACTCTGTGGAGTCAGCATAAGTGAATACATCAGTGTGGGCAAAAGCAGCATTTCAGGAAGCATAGAGCTCTTCAGTTTTTTGTTTTTGTTTTATTGTTGTCTAATTATAGTTGTCCCCATTTTCCACAGCTTACTGGATCCTTGTAGGGGAAGATTAAGGGAGAAAATAATATTTGCATGAGGTGATTTTACTTAATCAGGTGCATTATGGGTAATCATAGCATCTATTTGAAAGAGTAGTGATGTGACCAAATTCAGCTTCACAAAAATTGATCTGGCACCTCTGTGCAGAATAAATTAGAATCAAAGGAATATGGAGGTGGGAACAGGTTGACAGAATGTAATAATAGCTAATATTTGTTGAGCTCTGAATATGTGATCAATTTTCTTATTCAATACTTGCAACAACCTTATGAGTTGAGAATTGTTATCACCATATTTTATAGATGAGAAAAGCACACACAGTAAAGCATTTGTCGATGTTTATTGACAGTGCTAAGAAGTGATAGAGCCCTGTATTTATCCCAGCAGTCTGGTTGCACAGATAAACTAGCCTAAGCAAGAATTAACATCAGTACTCTACACCGGTAACTAATATAAACCAATACTGAATGTCAATTGTAATTGAAACATTAAAAAAAGAATTGAATATCAGCATTAAACATAGCACAATTTACTTATCCTAAGAGCAACTTTTAAAAGGAAATGGAAAAAAATTATGAACTCTAATGTAAGGATATTAAAAATGCTTCAATTTCAAAGTAGTTTATGTAGAACTGTTATAGTTACCTTCCCTTTTAATTCATACTGAATTTGTTATGTGTTTCTAAATGAAAACACACAGCAGTGATGTGAGACATGACTCGTGAAGTTCTTTTCGAAAAGTTCCTTAGGGGCCAGATCTCTATATCCATTTTCTGGAACAGGAAAAATATTGCCAAATACCTACCTTTGTTATTGCTTTCTTAATTTATATTAACATTAAATAGTATTTTTCACTGTTTTGATATTTCTGGGTATTCATTTCTGTATCACAGATAAAGGAAGTCCACAAAAAATTTGGGTTTGCTATTTCTGACATCTTGGTGGTCAGTAATTACACCTCAGGATGGGATCTGGACCCTATAAAGGATGTCCTGAACCTCTCTGCACTGAGACAGATGCTGGGGGCTGCAGATGACTTCTTAGAGGATTTGCCTCTTGAGGAAACAGGTAGATGCGTGTGGTTGTATAGACACTCGATGTCAGTTTTGTGGCTACTTCTTGCTTGGGTCTGCTGAGTACGTCACAGGTCTGTGTCTCTGTGTGTTGCTGCCCTGTGAGCAATCCTGGCGGTTAACCCACTAACAGGCTGTGATTCCCACCCCTCACATTTCCTGATCCCCAGCCCCGCCTAGGTTACAAAGATTTGCATTACTTCTCTTCCCTTTGCCTTGTTTTAAGGTGAGATTTTTGAAATGATGTACTTCTATTATTCCCATTGTTTGAACATTGCATGCTGTGTCTTTGCCCTCATCTGTCAAAATGTGCTTCTTTGCCTGGGACCCAGAACTGGATTGGATCAGCATTGTTCCTGATAAGATGTGATCTTTGGTTACTTGGCACTTGCTTGAGGCCGTATGCTTCTGGGTTTTTTTTTTTTTTTTTTTTTTTTTTTTTTTTTTTTGACTTGATTATTTTGAAAACTCTTCCTTCTTTGAGTCTCTCCCAATGCCGTGTGGCTGGCGCTAGGTATGGGCCTTTCATATGCGTGCCTCAGATTTTAGCATTATGTGTATTCTGTTACCAACCTGAGTACAAAACACACTGTGCTGCTCCAATCAAAGATCGGACAGGAGTTTCAGTTTATACTCAAGTCTCATTTTAGTTCCTGGATAATCAAATGAGAATATCACACCCTCTCTAATTCTTTTACTTAAAAACTCCTGGGAATCTCTCAAACTACCAACGTCACTCATCCTGACTGTGCTATCTTGGTTCCTCCACTTCTTCTCTCTTCATGGTGCATGAACTCCCAAAGTCAGGACTGGCTTAGATCTCCAGGAGCCCACTGTTCTTCCTGCTGGTTGCTTTTCCTAGAATGATCCATTAAGAATGTTTTGTTTTTCTTTTCTCAGATATCAAAGGAAGGCAGTTACCAAGTGTGCAAAAGAAAAATTAAATATGAGAACACTTCACATCAATCATTTTTATCTCATCAGAGGAGACTAAAAATTGAGAAGTGAGAAAACACAGGAAAAAGAGAATTAGCTGAAACCAAAGGGGTGTTTTTTACTTATGGCTGGGATGAAGATGCACAAAAAAATGTAATAAGTAAAAAATGGCTTGGAACAGCATGGTTTAAAGACTGTAAAAAATCATAATGTTTTGGATATATGTTCTATACCTATGACAAATTAAAGTTTCTTCTTATATACCTGCCTCTACTTGTGTGTGTGTGTGTGTGTGTGTGTGTGTGTGTGTGTGTAATTTTGGAAAAAGTTTATTGTAATATGACTTGTCAGAATCTTTTGAGTTTTACCCATGTCATCCTAATTTTTCCTTCTCTTTTTATTTCTAAAGTACTTGATTTTGTTTTCTTTTGGTCCCCAATTAATGTTTTATTTTTCAACCTATGGCCATTTTTTTTTGTTTAATATCTTAACCCCTCTTTCAGGATGTGGCTATTAATATTAACGAGTTCCATAAGACTAAAATGGAAAGAAGTTATAGTTTGATTATTTGGTCATTTATAACTATTTCAGTTATACATAATAAAACCCAACCTGAATTACATGAATAAAAATTTAAAAAGAGAAGTATAGTGTTTAGATCAAGTAATCAAATCAGAGACAAGGCTGGGATTAAACTGAACTGGCATCAGAGACTGTTGGACCCAGGGATTCAAAAGCTATTCTCTAAGTTAAAAATTAAAGATCAGGGATTATTTAAGGAGCAACTGAGTTTATTTGAAAATAGCTGAGGATATGCAAACTATGGTAAACCATAGGCAAGTCTGAGGAGACAAAAGAGAGGTCAGCTTTTACTGGGTTTTAGGAAAACGGTGGGGAGACATTGTGGTGGTCTCTTATTGCCAGCTGGCAGTGGGCCAACTGCGGTTGCTGGAGAAAGAGGAGGCAGCTGCTCATTATGGTGGCAAACAGCGAGGGGATCGTCCTTCCTCTTGATCGTGTGAACCTCAGGTGCTGGTTACATAAATGACAAGGGGTACGTGCCTGAGAGCTCTTCCTTCATGGCTTCCTAATCCATGCTGAATGAAGGTTCCTTTAATTTCACGTTCCGTCCCTTTTGATCAAGATCTTGTTTTGAAAGCATTGGTGATCAAGAGTCAGATTTCTTGTACTTAGTGGTTTTGTTCGTGGGTGCCAGGAAGGAGGGACATTCCCTGGTTGTCATGTCCTACATCAGAGGAAAAGTGCAGAGTGATTGGAAAGCACGTAAGGACACATCTGAGTAACAGGGAAAGTAGAAGAGGGAATTTTCAGGCATTTTCCACTCCGAGTTTCTGTCTTATAAGTATCTGAAATCATCTTGAAGTGTTGGGCCAACATCATCCTATTCAGTGCATTGTTTCTTCAGGAATTTGATAGGCAACAAGTGCAGAGTTATAAAATAAATATACAAAAAACGAGGAATAAATAAAAATCCCCATTGTAAAATGGTCCTAAACCAGGAGCCCAAACCTGAAGGTAACCAGCTAAATAGATTGAAAGACCAGGGGCCATCAGGTAAAGATTGTTGCAACCAATGGGTTTGTTGTCTAATTTTATATAGTTAACTTTCTACTTTCCCAGAGGAATTTATCCAAGTGCAACAGGTAGTTTTTGCTATGGCACATCTGCCTCCTAAGTAAATAATTGAGAGCTATTTTGTCATCTAAAATGACTTTGGTTAAGGAATTGGCAGCTATTGCCTTGGTGGTAGAATTGGCAAGTTTTCCCAGGGTCAGAGAGAAGTTTATCATCAAATATTCATTGGCATGGACACTAGTAAGGTAAAAAAAGTGCTCTCCGTATGGAGGCAAGTCTGAATACCTCTTGGGAGTTCTCGTTTAAGGTGGCCGTGAAGGTTTAGTGGGGAGGGCCAATGAGAGCATGAATGGGAGGCCTCAGATTTATCAGTATGCCAATACGAATAATCCATGTTCCTTGTGAGAACTGGCCTCTGATCTGCCAGGTATCTAGGCATTCATAGGCCCACTGAGAGTGCCATTTGCCACAGACAAACCAGGTGG
The DNA here is from genome assembly GCA_004024845.1 of Tonatia bakeri. Classification (NCBI taxonomy): domain Eukaryota; kingdom Metazoa; phylum Chordata; class Mammalia; order Chiroptera; family Phyllostomidae; genus Tonatia; species Tonatia bakeri. Next base: position 119,391 of record PVIA01004752.1, read on the forward strand.
TGTCCGTAAGACTACTGCTAGGGTTTGATCAAGGCAGGGTGTGGGAGATTTTGTGTGCAGGAGCCTTACATTGTAAGTAACATCAAGGGAAAATTAGGTGAAATTAGCAGTAGCATTAAGAATGAGCTAAGCAATGGGAAAAAGGGGTATACAGGCCTAGTCCAGTCATCTTGGGAGAGCGTTCTGCCTCAGATGTTTTCCACTTTAAGTCTTGGAAATCTTTAGTTTTAGATCATAGGACACTGTGCAAGCCTATTTGGGTTTTGGAACTTTCTTCAGGTATGATACATGAATCCAAGAATTTATTCTTTGGCTCTTGGGAGGAAGTCTTTCTGGAGGCATCTTTTACCATAAACAAAATCTCCAGGTAGTAAAGTGTGGTGTTTGAGGTTTTCAACTCCTGGGAGTATGCTATGAAAATATTACTCTACTAAAGCATAGTTATTTCCACTGGATGTCTATTTTTATTAGGTGTGGATTAAAAGAGGCAGGAGTTAGATGCATGGCAACCCCAGTGATTATTTCAAAGGGTGAGAGTTTATGAGCTACAGAATGTCTAAGATTTAGAAGGACTAGCGGCAATGCCTATGACCAAGGTATTTGGAGGATTTTCATAAATTTGCCAGTTGTGTTTTGATGATGCAGTTGATTCGCTCAACTGGTAGCATTGGGAAGATTGATTAGGGGAATGGAGATGTTTGGAGTGCCCAAGTTTCTAACAGTCCCTTTTCCAATGTTCTGTTTTTTGTTTGTTCTTGTTTTTAGCAGTAATGACAGAGACTGGGGGGGTTTATAGGGCTTCCATCTGTTAAAGATGGAGATTAAGAACTGTAGCACTTTTTCTTTTAGTTGAATCATCTGTGGCCCAGACAAGCTGGTTTGCTGGACCGACTAAATATGGAGTGGACTTGGTCTCCCATTCTCCCAAAGCAGTGACTCGAGAGCTTGGGTAGGAAACAGAACATCTTCGGCACCCTGATGGTCCCTTTTAGGCCACAGTCTGGTTATTATCTACAATATTCATTATTCTAACCTATAATCACATAGATAATTCTTGACTGTTTTTATCCCCTCTACAAATTATCCACTATTTACCCTTTGAGGTCTGACTTCCACGTGAGGATGTATTTGCTTGATTCATGTATAGATACAGATCACTTGCTCTCATCTAAAGTAGCATTAATGAACATTTGGGCCATTTCCAGTTTGCTGCTCTTACAAATAGTGCTACTATAAACATTCAAGTTCAGGCTTGTTGGAGATCAGAGAGAAACATTTTGGTTGCGTGTATATTTAGGAAAAATTGTTGTGTCACAGAGTAAATACTTGTTTAGCTTTAATGTACATTGAAAAATATTTTAAAGGCCTTTGAACATATTTTGTACTATTTAAAAAATCAGTAAATTAAACTTTTTCAAACTTTAAAATCTATCCAGAAATTAAATGTACTTAGTTTCTTATTTTATTGGTTTAATTGCTGTATTAAACCTTCCTGAATACCAAATGACTCTTACAGATGTAGTATCTTAACTTCAGGATTATAGTAAATCTAAAGTCATTCTAAGGTTCTAAATAAATGATGTAATTTTAGTAAGATTTTAACTTAAATCCACAAGTTCAAATTAATTATTCAATCAGATATTTTATTTTTTTATTTTTGTTCAAGTCCCCTCCCCACCCCTCCCCTCTGTCCCACCCATCCTCACCTCCCACCCTCGATCCTACCCCCCTTTGGGAGTATATCTGATAATGCAGGAAAATTTCAATTCCCATCTGGCGTAATGGTTATGTATACAGACTTATGCTGTGGCCAATGACCTTACATTTATTGCAGATGGGATCTATATGATTAGACAATTACGAATACCACTGTAAAGAGAATTAAATCATGGAAATGTGTGAGAATTCTGTGGAAGAATTAAAATTGGCTAGGTCAACGACCACCAGATAAAACCTGGCTTCTGGCTCAGAAGGGGGTTAGAGTGCAAAGTCTGATGCTCTGGTCCATTCCTTGGAATTCCATTCCATTCTGTTTCCATATTGTTATTCAAGCTATGATGTACTCCTTTATGGAAATTGCTAATGTGGCAATACACTCTCCATAATGCTACTAGGAAAATAATTTCCAAAACATGACTTTGGATACGACTCCCTGAGGTCAAGGAATGGCAGCTAAACAATGAAGGACCCTTAATGCAGACCCCAGGCGGCTTCAGTTGGGTCCTGACAAGTATAAACACATATTAGACTTCGACTTTGCTTACCTGTTGGATGTAGCAAAAGCTGAAGACACTGTTAGAAATCTGGAACAACACAACGTGAATAAACTGACTCATATGTTGTATTTTATCAAATCAAAGTCTATATTCCACTGTGGCTTATGCACAAAAATGAGCTAAAAGACATATCAGATGGACTGGACAAATTCTATATTATTCATACTAGTAACAGTTTGATTAAGAACATGACAATTAAAATATCTGTTGAGGGAAACTGGTGACGATACGAACAGGAAGGACTGGCTGGCTTCATTAGGTAAATGTAAAGTAGGAAAACCATTGGGGAATTTCTTGGAGTAAGGGTATAAGGATAAGGAGAACAAAGATGGCGTAATCCCACAATTCTCTTTCCAACAGAAATTTTCTCTTGTTCTTCCAGGTTCAATTGTGTCACACCTAGTACTACAATAGCATACCCCCCATAGAGGGAGGCACTGATACTCTGGAGACGATGTTAATTCTTCTGAATTTGACTGACATACTGGTAAGAAAACAACGGAGTTGAGAATGACTCATCTCATGTGTCAGTCACTCAGGGGGACTGCTCTGCTGCTGAGAAGTAGGGTGGTTCCATCATTTACAGATCTAGAGGAAAAATAAACTGTGACAGCTGTCAGCAAGGGGTGAGAAAGGACAAGGTTGGGGGTGGGTGGAGGGTTTGAGCAAAAAAGAAAGAAAAAGAAGAAAAAACTCATGGGTATGGACAACAGTGTGGTGATTGTTGAGGGGAGGGAAGGTCTGGGGAGGTGGAGGAGGGTGCAGGGGGATAAATGATGATGGACAGAGACTTGACTTGGGTTGTAAACACACAACACAGTGCACAGATGGTGTGTTGTGGAATTGTGCATCTGAAACCCGTATAGTTTTGTTATCCAGTGTCAGCCCCATAAACTCAATGGAAAAAAAAGAGAACAACAAAAAAGAGAAAACCAAAAAAAAAAAAAAAGACAATGGACAAAAGACTTAAGAAGGCACTCTATAGAAAAAAGAAATTTAAATAACAGAGTCAATTCAAATTCCAGTAACAGAGGAAAAATGTTCTAATCATTAGCAGTAAAAAATACCCAAATTAAAATAATTTGATTCTTTTAAGTCTTGTTTGAGGTTTAATCGAAACATCATCGCACACTGCACACATTAAAGGTATGATATTGAGTGAATTTTAACATGTGAATCTATCTGTAAAACCATCTTGACAATCAAAGTAACAAACATTTTCATCACGGCTCCCGGCAGGTTTCATAGTGCCCTAGCAGCCCATTATCTTTATTTCACCTCCCACTCTGGTCCTCAGACAACAACTGGTCTGCATTCTAATCAGTCTAAGTTAGTTTTCAGTTTTAGCATTTATAGAGATGGAAGTTATACAGTGTACCCTCTTTATGTTGGGTTTCTTTTATTCAGCATAAAGACTTTGAGATTCACTGATGTTGCTACATGTATCAGTTGTTCTTTTTAGTTGTTGTTGCTGAGTAGTGCTGTTCTGTGGGGATATACTACATTTCTTTTTCCATTCCCTGCAAGATACTTTGAACTGTTTCCAATAAAGTTGAAGATATGCAGAGAGACTCTATGAATTAGCAATTTCACTGTCAGTTTTACATCTTAAAGACACTTTTCTTATGTGCATCAAAATATATGGTGTATTACATAGAGCATTTCATTTCATGTAGCAATGAAAATTAAAGAACTATAAGTGTATACAACAATATATTACAAATATAACATTGACTGAAAGGAGAAAGCCATGGATGAATCTATACGTTATAAGTAGATTTATGAAAGTCTCACAACAGTTCTAAATAAAAGGAATGATGACTTCAAAAATGAAGATGATAATTACCTTTAGAGAGGAAGGGATTGTGAAGAGTGAGCAGCTCACCTGGTGCTTCGGCAGGAGCTAAAAATGTCTGATTTTTTGTACAGAGTGGTGGTGAAATGGATATTTGCTATACATTATTTTTAAGGTGTACATTTGTATATTATGGGTTTTTCTGCATGTACTTTACATCTTATAATTAAAAGAGAAAAAAGTGAGAAGTCATATCATACACAAAATTTGGAATTATACAAAACTGTGTCTGATTTTTTAAAAATATCTAATTTCTTCATCTTATGGATAAGGATGATAACACTTTATTCATAGATATGTTATAAGAATTAAATTAGATTATACACATAGCTAGATTTTCAGTGTAGATAATGAGAAACATAAACTCAAGTGCTGATAAACATTGCTAATCCTATATAACAACAAACTCAAACTAAAAACTTACTATACCTATTGTAAATTCAATTTTTTTGTGGTTGAAATCAAAGATAAGACTGGGACTTGGTAGCTCATAAGAAAACAAAAGATGCTGATAGTTGAAATATCAAAGTTGTTTTTTCCTTATTTGATATTCACTTTTAAAGAAAATAAACCTTTGGGTTCAACAGAATACTGTATCTCAAACTCGAAATGTGAAATAACAAACCTAAGCATATTAAATGGCTTGGTCAAGTCTGCCCTCTAGTGGCCAGTGCCTTACTACATGGAGAGGATGCTGGGGTTAAAACTGGGAATAAAAGCTGCGGAGGCTTCCAATTCTTAAAAGAGCTAATACACCAAAATATATGGAACAGGAAAAAAAATTAATGCATAATTTTGCAAATATTATACAATATTTAAGTGGAAAAATAATATATTCCTTGTGTTGAGTGTGTGATAGTATTTGGAAACACTGTGTTCTTTATTACTTTTAAAAAAATTTCTGACATTGTATGTATGGGACTTATAAAGACTCACATTTCAAGCTAACATGAGTGCATGCTGTTGTAGCATGTTTGTCAACATGCAGAGCAGGGATTTTAATGTGTTATAACCAAGATTTATGGTAATCAATGGACACATAAAGCGGGTACTTTTGCCTTTTGCTTTTTATAAATGTGATCCCCAATTACATCATTTCTGAATCATGAAATGTTGAACCTACTTATACCTAAGTTAATTTATGCAGGCCGGTTATAACCCGTGGAACAGGAGAAACATTTTGCTTTTAGTGCCATTGTAACAGGGTGCAGCCAAGAGGGGGCCCCAAATAGGGATTTGTAATTGGGTCCAGAAGAGCATGGAGATAATTGGCTCTACACCACAGGGCCACACCGGCCCAGAATGTGGGCGGCTGTGGCCAATTTTGAGAGGAGCTGGAAATGGGGCTATAGAGGAAGATCAGCGCTGGGATTTAAACAGAGGCACAGCAGCCATTAGGGGTCTCTCTTTTTGGGACCACGCGTCTGTCTAGGACCACACGGCTTTGGCGTCTTGGTTGGGACCATGCGGCTTTGGCGAGAGTGAGGACCATGAGGCTTTGGAAGTGCTCCCTTTAGCCACATGGAGGGTGCTGGGAGGACTGTGTGCATTTATGGGGAACTTTAGTTTGTGTTATAATTCCTTTCCTTTTCACGAATCTCTGTCATTGAGAGATGTCTTTTCTCTGGTTGCAGAAACAACGAACCTGGGGGGTTACTTTTGGGTAATAGTATATTGCCTTAGTTGCCCTTGGCCCCCCGCTTTGTTCTGTAACACCATGTTTCTTCCATTTTAATTTACATTTTATTTAGGATTGTTCTCACTGAGCCAAGAGTTTGCAAGTTAGTTCCTACAGTAAGTTGGTACAAAATCATGACAACATGCCCTGCTTCCTTGCCTGCACTTCCTTCACAGGGGTTTAAAGTGGGTTCCTTTCAGCTGGGTAGTGTTAAGTCCAAACTTCTTAAGATGGTTTTCCTATCTGCGATGTAATTGATCTCAAGCGATAAAACAAGAAACCCACTGAGTGACTTCTACTTCCTATTTTCTGTATCCTCCTGTCTTCATGCTTTTGTTCATACTTCGGGGCAGTTACTCAGTTTCTATTTACCTTGTTTTCTCATCCGGTTAATGAGGATAATTATAGCACCTACCTCGGAGAGCTGTTTTGAGGACTAAATGAGAGAGTATATGTAAAGCACTTTTTAAGAAGTGTCACAAATACTGTAAGCACTAAGTAAATGCCTATTATCATTATTCATCTTTTCTTGATCTTCCTTCTGTAACATTCCTCCCCTTATACCCTTTTATTACCTGCCATTCAAGAACTGGTTTCTCTGTCCATTACATGCTGCTGACTCTGTAGATACTGGTCAAGCACTGTCAAACTGTATGTAAATTACTGAGCTATATGGTGGTATTTATGGCATATTGCTTTTTGTGGGCAGGAGTTCAGTTAGTACAGTTTATGTGCATAATCCCTCACAGATGTTCAATAATGTTTTAGGAGAGTAAATGAAGTGTTTAGAAAACAGATGAAGGCTGATAGGATGTGAACCTCATTCATTAAAAGCCAACTGAGCACAACAAAAAAACCAACTAAGATCAAAGGTAGAGGACTAAAGTGTAGGAGACCATTCTGCGTGACGTGGGCCCAGTTCCCACTCGGAGATGCACAGGACCCATGCCCACAGATAGGTTCTCCCGTGGGGAATCAGGCCTGCATTGTGCCTAGGCCGCCTTGAGTCTTGCTCTTGCTCAATTCTCTCACTCTGAATTGAGGACATTTACTGCAAAGTAACTTCCTAAAATCCATGCTAAACCTTCCAAGGATGAGTGTAACAGGTTCAACCACTTTTGCCTTTTCATTTGCAAATATCCCTCTTCTGTGAGGTGAATAGCAGCATTGGTTCCTTTGTTTTATGTAAAAGGTAACCACCTGAAGTGAACCTGTGCACAATAAATGAGGACCATCATGTAATGGGCGGAGAAACACAGGCTTTTGTTCCCCTTGAGAGAAAAGCCATGTTGTCCCTTTTCCTCCACCAGACTCGGTAGTCTGTGTGAATGTCTCATTTCATCCATAATGACTCAGACACTGCGGGCCAGTGTCTGCATCACTAAAGTAGGAAAAGGCAAAGAAAGGTGAAGCTGAAGCTACTGCTCCTCTTATTAGTCAGTTTTAATGGCCACCTGCTTCCCTCAGACTCCAGGCAGAAAACAGAAACAAATCCCAGTCTTGTAAGCAAGCCATCTAATGTAGGAAGTTAGCTACACAGGTGATGGAAATACTGAGAAATCAAATGCAGGGAAGAGAAGCAAGTCATAGGTTAGCCATGTAGGGGAGGCAAAATTTTATCTCTACCAAGCCTAAGTTTTCACCTGGGCTTTTTAACAAAAATGCAGATTAACAAGAGAAAAAGAGTTTATTAAACACAGAGTGCACATTGTGCAGGCAAAACCTCAGCGAAAAGTAACTGAAAGCTGTGGCTTAGAACTGCAGCTTATATAGCATCTTCAACAAAGAACAATAAATTCATAGAGAAATATTAGCACGGAGAAAAGCAGTTTTAGGCTTTCAAGGATGGCAAATTGTGGGAAGGTAAATATATGGAAGAGAACTAATGCAGTAAGGTTTGTTTGCAGATTGCTCTGGGGCTGTACCTGGGCTGATCATCTGTCTCCAGCAAAAGAATTTATATCCTGCCTTTAGGCAAAAAGGAGAGAGTAGAGAAAGCTTTTCCCAATTCTTAGGTGCTGTTAGCTCAAAACAGTTTTTATGTCAAAGAGGCAGATTTTGGGTGACATATTCTGATTTCCTTCCACTAAAACAGGAAGCCACTCTTACCCACAGGGTAGAGAGAATGTGATGAGAGGTTGTTACCAGCACCAAGAGCCACTCTACCATGGTGGGGACTTCCTTGTGAGAAGAAACACTGCACAGGGTGGGGCTGCCCTGCGGAAGTTGCAGCCTTGAGGAAGGCACAGTCGCTGCTAGAGGTCATGCTGGAGAGTGAGACAGGAGCAGACACACCCCAGGATCTGCACACTCCTGCCCTCCATCTCTAGCTGGCGTCTCCTTTTGGCCAAACCCAGCCGTAAAGCAGCTGAGGGGGCTAGCCTGGGCAAAGCAGTCTGCGGGGGAGGGCTGTTCTGTGATACGGAGTTGAACTGGGTGTCTGCTTGAAGAACGGATCTGGAGGCAATGGTTGAGCTTTTAGCCCCATCCTATAACCCCTCTTCTTCCCCACAATTTTCATTCCAGTCTCTGGCCTCCTCTTCATTCCTAAACACAGGATAAATGTTCATGCTTTTACTACTCCTGCAGCATAGGATGCAACCTCTATGGTTTTCTTCCTTTTAGAAATCAACAAATTGTTCAAAGCTCAATTAAAATGTCACACCATTATATAACTTTCCTCACACTGTAAGTTAAATAAAAAACTCTATCAATCCTTTATAATACTTTATACATCTCTTGTAGTAGTAATTTTTACTTTACCATATAATGATTTGTGTATATGTCCTTCTCTTCTAACATTAAAAATGTTTTTGGTTATTGCTTGACTAAAAACGCCCAGAGATTCAATACTTTATTCCGTGTCAAGATGTGTGGACTCTGAGTTGCCTCCATAGGGCACTACTGAGGTTGGTGTGCCTCCACTCCCAGCCCTGGCCCGAACACATATACATTCTCTCTCTCTGGACACCAGGGAGCACATCTATAAACTCAGAAATATGGACTGAAAAGAGCTTTCTCCTTGAGGCATGAGGAGCTTGGAACTACAATGAATATCAAGAATTTAGTCTTTTTGGGGAATTCATCATTGCTGGCATGAGCGTACTGTATTAAAAAATAAGTGCACTGAAAATATTTTATAATATTTTTATTGATTATGCTATTACAGTTTTCACAAATTTCCCTCCTCTATCTCCCCTCCGACCTGCCCCCCAAACCCTTCAGCATTCTCCTGCCCCTTAGTTCACATCCATGGATTGTACATATAAGTTCTTTGAATCCTGTTTCCCATACCATTCTTTTGTTTCTCCCCGTCTACCTTATGCCTACTAACCATGCTTCTTCTTCCCTGTACCTTTTCCTCCCTATTCCTCCCTTCCCCCTCCCAACTGAAATCCCTCCATGTGATGTCCATTTCTCGGATTCTCTTCCTGTTCTGCTTGTTTGCTTAGTTTTTGTTTCCTTGTTTTTCTTTTGTTTTAGGTTCATTTGTTGGTAGTTGTGAGCTTGTTGTCATTTTACCTACAAAGGAGTTCCCATTAGACTATCAGCTGATTTCTCAAAAGAAACCTCTCAGGCAAGAAGGGGCTGGAAAGAAGTATTCCAAGTCATGAAAGGCAAGGAGTTAACATCCAAGATTACTCTATTTCATCAAAGCTTTCATTTAGAATGGTAGGGCAGATAAAGTGCTTCCCAGATAAGGTCAAGTTAAAGGAGTTCATCATCACCAAGCCCTTATTATATGAAATGTTAAAGGGACTTATCTAAGAAAAAGAAGGTCAAAAATATGAAAAAAAATTAAAGATCATTTTCTTCTTCCATTACAGAGAAGGTTTCCATCTCTGCTTCAAATAAGGCTACAGAAGGCGGTAAAGTTATAAGCAATGTGCTTTTCCTTAACAACTGGTATGAACCTGATTCATCGACACAAATCTTAGGGTTGGCCATTATCTGCAGTATCTGTAGCTGCAAAGGGTGTATTTCCCAGTGTATCAAATTATAAACCTGCCAGTATTCTGGGAAAAGATACCTCAGCTGTTCAACAACATTCTTTATTGAACATGCAGGTGCCATGAACTTTTCAGGTGTTTTAAGGTCGGTGCACAAAGTTTGGTCACAGTGATTGCTGGGATGGCCAGGCAGTTTCTGTAGGGATGTGAGTTGGGGTTACTGAGGTTCCAGCTTGTATTAAGATGACACAGTCTAACCACATCACAGCTGTGTCAAGGACAGGCATTTTAACATACATGCCTCATTAGTGGTTAAAAGATCTCTATGTCTAGAAACTTGCATCTTTTCTGTAATCTGCACAAAGTCAGGATATTTTTCAAGTGTCTCTGACTGTGGGTTTGGGGATTCACTCCTTTACTGTTCTAACTGTGCTCTTTTTCCAGGCATACTTTGTACTCATCTGGGCTACATTTTCCATGCATTCAATACATGTGGAAAATGTTTATCCTGAAAACCATGTGAATTTTAATTTACAAGGATGGACTCCTACTTGTTTTCAAGAGTATTGATTTCTTTCATCTTTCATGATTATTATCCATACGAATCTCCACTATGCAGGGTTCTGTGCCAGATTCTAGAGACTGAAGGGTAGCACTAAAATGGGACTCTGAAAGCATAGATTCAGCATTTTGTGGGATTGTTAAGTGGGTTTGTGATTTGAAATTAATTTCTTTACTTCTGTAACATGTAGATTTTTTATTAGTAAAATTAGGAGCTTGGGCTTCACAAGATTAACTCTAAGCTCTTTCCCAGGTCTAAAATTGTATGATGTTATGATTATAAAAATCCCAGTATAAATCTTTGCATATAGGGGATAGGAAGTTAAAGCTCTATAAAATGTATCTCATACAGATGGGGCTATAAGTGATATAATTTGATTTTAAAAGCATCCTGCGAGCAAGTGTGGTGGAAGGAGTCCTTACACAAAGACACCTGTAAGTTACAAACTGCCTTTCCGTGACTTTCATCTCCCCTTTCCCAAGTTTTCCATTCAAAACAAGTTTTCTCACAATTTGCAGTCAAATAGAATCAAAGTAGCCTATACGATGAGCCCATGTTTACTCTGTCTTCATTCATACTTTAAAAATGATCAAATGATATACAAAATCTCTGTAATTGGTCCCAGTTCATCACTTATGGGTTCAAATGACAAAACCATATGCACAGAGAGGTGAGAATACCACCTCGTTACTTCAGCCAGGTTAAGTCTGTGTGACCGAGAAGAGATAAGATCATGACGAGCACTGAGACTTGGGCAGCGACAGGAAAAGGACAGACCCAGCGGACG
>PVIA01004753.1:0-130343 GCA_004024845.1 Tonatia bakeri
ATTGTGTCTATGCATTTTGGTTTCCAGACTTTATAGCCATCCTGTGTTTCCCCCACTTGCTTCTTCAGTAGAACACTAGTGACCAGAAACCAGTAATTGGAAAACTTCTGCTGCTTCTTATTTTCTCATCCATTGCCTCGGCTTCTTTTTTCCTTGCTTGGTGGGAATTGTGGAGTTCAGTTTTACTACAGTCTAATTAGCCTCTCTATTTAATTTTAATAAAAACTTTGAACCAGAAGCCGGAGATAATGTGCCCGATTCAATTCATACATGTCAATTTCTTTTTAATTGTAATTCTTTTCCCTAGTTCCTCCCACTCCCACTGCCCAGGCGCAGCCGAGGCTTGGGTTATTATAAGACTTTCATGCATATGCTGTCAATTATGCCTCCTGCTTTAGGATAAAGTTCATTTATTATCATTGTTCTAATTATTAGTAATAACAACGAGCATCTCCACCCAGACCTGGATGAATAGTGGTTTTCACAGTCATGGACTCCAGTCTTAGACTGTTTTAGTGTTTTACCCAGATGATTCCTTTTTCTTTAATGGCATGGCGTGTTCGGTTTCCTGTGTTGCATTTAAATGATCTATTTTAGATCTTTCAGAAGACAAAGTCTTTCTTAGAAGATTTTTCTTAGTGTGGTGAAGTGGCATATTTTCCCTGAGTAGGATTCACCAGCTGGTGGCTATCAGTGGAGGTTTCTTTGGTAACAGGTATTTGAAGTATTTGAACTGACAAAGGGCATCTGTCAGCTGTCCATTCTTTTCCTTAGTAAGGCCCCAGGTCCTCATCCTCAAAAGCACACGTGGCTTGACTCCCATGCTGACTCCAAAAGGAAGCCTTATTGTTGCGCCTTTTTGATGAAGGTGCCCCCATCACTATCACTAATAGAATAGCAGCACGGGGCAAGGAACTTAAAAATGACATGGGCCCCTCAGCAACGTGTTAATTCTTGCAAACCTCCTTCCCAGACTCAAATCTCAAAATGTCTTTCATGCTTAAAACTACATTTGTAGTAAGATCACCCAGAGAGCCTCAGGAAAACAGATCAGAGAGAGGCTTCATGGAAAGTCAAGGCTTTTATTTTATTACCTTGCACTTGATCTTTTTAGCAAACCAGAGGAAAGCAATGCAATTTAATTCCGAGTATGTAAAATGTTTGCACTTTAAATTATAAATGTCTCTCAATAATACAGTCTCTGCAAATATCATTCTGTGGACTTTCTGAGAAAAAAAATTATAATGGCTTAACACCAGGTTTAAGGTGCCCAAGCTACTGTAGGACCCTTTCTCATCTTTGCTTTGTTTCCTCACTGTGGTTCACTGATATAATTTCCTAATCCTCCTCATCTTGAATCATAGCCTCTTATCCCATTACACCTTTGCATATGAAATGAAGGATTTGGCTCAGAATCCCAGAGTGAACTATCTTTGAAAGGCCCCAGTCTCTCAGCTGAATCATTCAACAGACCTGGGTAGGGAGGGTGGGATGAGGGGATGACTTCCGCCATGGACCGAGCACTCTTCTAGACTCTGATGCTGCAACAAAAACAGAACAGAAAATTGTAATTGTGACTCTCGTTCTTATAGAACATACATTCTGGGAGCAGGGCTGCGTGGGGGGAGACTGCCAGCAAATAAATTATCAAGAAAATACAGCATACACTGACAAATGCTAACAAGAAAATAAAGCAGGGGGATGTTACACAGCATTGGTGGAGGATACGTAGCTACTTTACAGACAGTCTCGCTAAGGAGGAAGCATTTAGGGTGGAACCTGAATGATAAGACTAAGGCACATAAAGTTCGAGAAAAGAACATTTATGACAAAGGGGATGGTTAGTGTGAAGGCCCTTAGGGTGAAACACATTGAGGGTGTTTGAAAAGAGATGAATATGGCTGGAGAAAGAGGAGATACGGTAGGAGGCACAGTCAAAGGCGTCCAGTCACTGGATCATACATGGCCTGTTAGGCCATGCAAAAGAAGTGAGATGTTATTAAGTTTAGTGGCAAAATATTAGACTGTACTAAGTAGTGGAGTGTACGCTTTGGATGTGTATGCTTTTGAAAGATCACTTTGTCTGCCATGTTAGACAGTGTTGTAAAGGAGCAAAACACAAGTCATAGAGAATATATTTTGTGACTACAGCATCAGTGCAGGTAAGAGAGGATAATAGCTTGAACTCTGAGAGCAACCAGACCCCCATACACAACAGCCCAGCTTGATGGCCTCACCCTGTGTCTTTGCTGAATCTGACACCTTAAACCCTAATATGTCAGTTCTCACACTTAAGTTCAGTTGCTTTCCTGCTTCAGCTAGTTCCCATTAGTCTATAAATTGCCTCTCATTATCACCCCCAACTCTGTTTTACCTCTGTTGTGCTTTTAGATTATTCCAAACAGTTTCTATCCTTTGCCCAATTGGAATAATGCCTTTAACCTGGTCTTAGAAGCCTTTCCTTTCCTTTCCTTTCCTTTCCTTTCCTTTCCTTTCCTTTCCTTTCCTTTCCTTTCCTTTCCTTTCCTTTCCTTTCCTTTCCTTTCCTTTCCTTTCCTTTCCTTTCCTTTCCTTTCCTTTCCTTTCCTTTCCTTTCCTTTCCTTTCCTTTCCTTTCCTTTTCCTTTTCCTTTCCTTTCCTTTTCCTTTCCTTTCCTTTCCTTTCCTCAATCAGTAGCCTCTTCACCACTAACTGTTGATCAGCATCGTTTCAACCTTTTAGTTCAGTGCCCTTTCTCCACCCCTGCACCACTGGGTTTCTAATGCTACTTTCTTTCAAACGGAAATGTTCATCAGTTGAGGATTTCTTCCAATTCCTTTACCTCTAAGTTTACCCACATCAGCACTCACTTTAGAAGAATCTTTTCATCCCATTTTTCAAAACCCTATGCCCAGCATCCCTCCACCCTGACCTCTTCCCACGATTTTTGACACCATTCATTGCCTTCATTTTCTACTGGTGCCATTGATAGCATCCCTTTTAGCTTATTAACATATCCAGGGCTTTCCCATATTAAGGGCAAAATCAAAACAATGAAAAGTAACCTTCTGTGAAACTCTGTCCTATCCCTTCCTTTAGCTCTCTATTGTCCTCAAAGGAGGATACCCTCTTTTCTTCATACTCAAATCTCCTGAGTTTTATACTCTCATCAATGTTTTTCCAAATAAGTAACACTATTATTGCAGAAAAATCACAGTTGAATGAATTCAGCATGGTCTCACCTTTCAGGAAGAATCATACTTACAAGGCCCCATGGGTTCCCAACCCTGCCTTCTTTTTCTCCTTCATCTTCCTCTTAACATTCCAGTCACACCTGATATGACTTTAGACATGTTCTTCTTTCAACCCGGGAACACATAACAAGCAGAAGAGCACGCTTCTTCATAAATAAAATGACAATAGTAACAATATCAACATTTCCACAGGGTAATTGAGGAGAAAAATGTGTTCGTACGTGCCAAATGCTTCGACTAGTGCCTGTGCAGAGTAAGCACTCAATAAATGTTAACTACTATTATTGTTGTTCTTCTTCCTTTTCCACCCACTTTCTTTGTCTGGAAAAATAAGTTGAAGACTTAGTTCAAACTCTGTCTCCAGGGTGAGTTACCTGCCCTCTCTATCACCCAATCTGTCGCTCTGCCAGGCTCCAGTCAGTGCCCTTTTTTTAGGGCCTCCACAGGTGGTTTACTTGCTGTGGTGGACAAGAGTGCAGACTTCCTATCAGACCTCTTCGTATTTCTCAGACAGGTTGACTGAGGTAGGCGATTTAAGAACCTCAGCCATATTTCAAACCAAGCAGTGACTGAGTCCCTGTTCAGCACTTGGATCTCTAGAGAAGCCATCGGGGCTGCTGTGTGAGTCCATAATGACTTCTCAGTTAGGTTCCTAGGTCATTCCCAAGCCTTTCTTCCCATCAAGATACTTCAAGCAGGTATGAATGGGCCATAAATAAGTTGCCTAAAGATAAGGGAAATTAAACCCATTATACTTTTCTCAATGTTATCAGGGTATTTCAACCAAGTAGAGAGAAATTCTTCAGAAAATTCTTCAGTTCACTTTGTGGGTGTGTAGTGTATGTGTGTACCATGGGAGATTCCTGTCTTTAGATATTAGGGAAGAATATTTGAATAAGTGATAAAAGTAGGGAGCTTTTCAAGCATATTTGAAACACCATTGTGGGAAATAGGTATAGAAGAGAGAAAACCTGAGTTAAAGCATTCAGTGAGTTTCACTCTGTATGTGTGTTTCTATGTCTTTGATAGTGGAAGCTACAAAAAATCAGAATTTATCTGTATATGTGTTCTATACTGATGTGATCTATCTCTCTAATTAGATAGTCAATTATTTTTAAAGAGCTGCAAATAAGCCCTATAAGAATGTCATAAATGTATTCCATTTAGAAACATCTTGCAAATAAATTTTATTTTTATTCTTCCTATATCCTCCTGTCGCCTTAAAAGAACAACAACAAAAATAATCTTACTACTAACTAATTCTAGAAACAGATCATTACTGCCTAGTAGTATGTTAATCATGCTTATCATTCCTTCTCCTTCGACATCATTATGCTTTGGGATAGAAAAGGTGGGTGGTATGTGAATCTCCTTAGGGAAATGAACAGTTGGAGTAGACAGGCTTCTCAAGAGATATAATGTTATTTTAATGCAAAATTTCCCAAGCAATAAAAAAGGGCTTGAAAATGGTGAGAATATATGATGCATATGCAGAATTATTAATAAGAGCCCTGTATCTTTTGCTTCCATAGATCTTTCAAAGTATAGACAAATTGAGGGTCAGCCAAACAGGAGCAACAGGATTAGGGGAATTGAAGGAATGGCTTATGAAGAAAAGTTAAACGAGCTAAATATGTGTAGTTTGGCTAAGTGACAACTCCAGGAAAATGACATTATGGACTGCAGAAATGTGAAAGTGGCTGGCTGTAAGCAGAGCAAGAGACTGCCTAGGTAATGGAATGAAAACAAGGAAGAGAAAATGATAGACTCAATATCTGAATTCTTCTCTTGATCATGAGACTAATCAGTTTATAAAAGAGCTATCTCAGAATGTACTGTTTGGATCAAAGCAGCGATTTGCAACTGGTATGCTACAAGAATTTTTAAAATATGCGATTCCTGACTAGTCAGAGGTACTGACCTCTTTTCCCTTTGACTGTCAAAAAAAAAAAAATGAAAACAGCCAACACAATAGCTGTCTCATGTGAATGAATCAACATTATATCTGTTTTTGTCGAATTAGCAATGTGTGTGTGTGTGTGTGTATGTGTGTGTTGGTGTACCACAGATTTTAGTAATTAGTTTATCTGTGCCATAAGATAAAAATGATTGAAAATTGCTGGATTAAAGCAAGAGACAGGGTACGGTAGCTTGAAGTTCCTAATAGTTCAGTCAATGCTAAGCAACCTATTGCCAGAAAATACTTCTTACTCATTTTTAACCCCTAGGATTTATACACTATAAGAACTCCATAGACATATAAATCATGCTCATTTTATTTTTTGAGTTCTTTCTTTTCCTTTTTTGCTCAATCCCTCACACACACACACCCACCCCTGAGCTGTCAGCCTGCTCCCTCAGTTTACTGAGAAAAAAATACATCAAAGATTTTATGTCTCTGCTGGTTTAAGATTGTGCGACCTTGAGAAAGTTACTTAACCTTGCTCAGGCACATCCAAAAAGTAGGTATTAATATGTACCATACAGGATTGCTGTGATATTTACGTAAGTCATCTTGGCACTTTTTACCTACTTAATAGCTATTAAATCCACTTCTATTCATCATTGCTGCTGTTGTCTTGTTTACTTTAGGAGATTCCTAAATGGTTTCCTGGACTCATCTTGTCCATCCTCAGTAGTTTCCACAGTGCCGTCAGAATCACATTTGCATTGCACATCTGATTAAGCCATCTCCTAGCTTAAATCCTCCGAAGGATCCCCTTGCCTTCAGGATAAAATATGATCTCCTTAGGATGACATACTTCATGCTAGCATCTGCCTTCTTTCTAGTTCCAGCTCATATTATTCCACCCCTCCCAATAATGCTCTGGCCATGCTGACTTGCTTATCAGCATGAATTCTAAAATTAATTTCCTCTTTTATGCCATAAACGTGCTGGTTTCTGTGCTGAGAACCTACTCTCCACTCCAATCTCTCCTTCTTTCTCTTCTGGCTTGTTTATACTCTTTCCAGTAAACCCAGTCCAGATTTTTACCTCTTTTCAGATACCCTATTTAAGATCCATGTGCCTCTCCTGTGTATTTTCACAGCAACAGAGCTTATTATTATCCTACTATTTATTTTACTATATTGTAGTTGTCTTTGCACATCTGCCTCTTCTAATAGATTTTAGACTTCACTGGAGCAGACACTTAGATTAGTGCCTGCTACATAGTAGGCACTCAACATATTTTTTGAGCAAATATTATGGACTGATGGATGGAAGGATGAGTGGAGTGTACCAAAATACCTGGGATATAAGAGACACCAATTAATGCCAGTTCTCTTCTTTTGCAATGTTGAACTTAAGGAATGCACTTGGTCATCTCTAACAACCATGGTGTCGAATGAGTTTTACTCAATTATTTATGTGTATTTATATCTATAGCACTTGATTCCATCTGCATGTTGGGAAGATACTATCGTCTAGGAGGAGCAGCAGGAGTGGAGGGGACCTGGGATATGTGTGGGCACATAGCAAAGAGAGACATGTCAATAGAGTAGCCCTGCGGCAACACTTAAAAATACCCTAATATTTTATATGAATATATATAGATTCATTTTCACAACTAGATGCTTTTTTGGTGAACTCTGATTAAAGGGAGATGGAAATGAGGACAAAAGGGACTGAAATGGCAACTTAAGCAGGCATGGGGAACAGAAAGATAAAAACCAGACTTTTCCTTCTACACATTTCTTCTCCCTCTCTAGTGCTTGCCCACAGCCCAGCTACATAACCCTAATACACACGGCCACCCCCACCCGCTTGTCTAGAGTTTGCCCTAATTGTTTGGTGCACTGTAGCATCCTAGATGATTGATTGCCCATGCCAAGAGCAGAATGTTAAGATTCATGAAATTCGAGTCTACTCCATTAATAACCTGTACAGGGTTCTCCTTCCTCCTTCCCCTCTGTTTGCTCCGTCGCCAAGTCTCCATTCTCACTCTTTTGTGTATCTGCGTGTAAGGGAGATGAATGGAATTTCAGACGCAGCAGTGAATTGCCACCTAAAAGTACACCTCAGGGTCTTCTGTGTCCCTTTGCAGCAGTGTGATAAATTGCTGTCTTTAGAATTAATTGTTACGTTTTCAGGAAGTGTTTACTCATTTTTGTCTCTTTACTGGTTCACTGGTGAACTCCTAAGACAGAGGCAAACCATCCTTTCCCTTCTCAGGAGCGTGCTACAAAACTAGACCACCAATCATTGGAGCCAACGGGGAGGAAGCATACCTCCGGGCTGGGCTCTGGCATGTGAATTTAGCACAGACCCAGGCCACATCGTCTCAGTTGCCTTTTCATATACTCATTTCTCTTTTCTTTTGGCTCTGAGATTTAAAAAATCTATGAAATTTACTCCAAACTAGATCCCCTAGGCTCCGGGAAGGAGGAATATTCTTTTAGAAAAGCACTTCTCTCTCTGTCCAACTGCTGTGTTCAAGAGCTGAAAGAAAGTGAGCTATTTCTCATGCACCTCTTTACAAATGTTACTAAACCTGCTGAGGTTTCCACAAGTAGTGCTGACACGCAGAGGTGAGCCAGTCCTTAACCAATCTTCAGACATAAGTTGCCTCAGTCTGCCTAAAAGATCGCTCTGAAGGGCCCTGGTGAAAATGAGCTTCACCCCTCTTTGTGTTACACTTTTACTGATACCCTATCTCTCTAAACCACAGAGATGCAGAAAGGTGACAATATGCTCTTTGTAACTGGTGCCTGTGTTATCACTATAAATGTAATATAATCAGTGGTTCACTATCAGGGATGATTTTCACTGCTCCCACTCCCTCCCAGTGGTTTTAGCAATGTCTGGAAACATTCTTGGTTGTCACATTGGGATAGGGAAGTTTGTGGAGGTACCATTGGGATCTAGTGAGTAGAGACTACAGATTAGGATTATACATCCTGTAATGTACACCTATTTTGGAATATGTAAATCAAGTAAATCCAGCCTGCTGTAGTATGGGAGATTCTTAGTATGAGCTACGACTTCCATCCTCTGAGCATTAAAGAGAAACAACCAACGTTTGTTTTTAGCTTTGACTAGACTGGATGTAAAGCTGTATGGTAACTGCAAACCAAAGGTGTGGCTGTGTCCTTGAGGGCCTTATAGTCTATTGGAGAAACTGAAAATCCTGTAAGACACTAATACAAATGTACCAACATTGAATGACATCAGCGGTGCTTAAATTCAGCACTGAATTTGATGATATAGTGAAGACTGCAAAGGTCTAAGAAGATTTAATAGAGAAAGGGGAACTTGACCAGAATCCAGAGATAAATGAATAAGGCAGCAGACAGACTCAATTGCTCGTGCTGGATATGTGGGAGAGGGAAAGGTAGAGAGCCTGGGCTGAGGAAGGGAAGCCGGTGGCCTGCACTCACTGTCAAGCCTTCCAGCATCGCCTGGAAGGGCCAGGCAGCAAGGGCCACCTGCAGAAGTTGGAGACTCTTTGGGACATCAGAGGAAATGTCTAACTGGTTTTCAAATCTTTTCAGGACTGCTCATCAGAATAACTGGGGGGGGGGTTGTGTTTTTTTTTTTTTTTTGTCTTGAGAAACTGGTAAACATAAGATGTGGGTCAAGAAATTTAGAAGTCCTGAAATTTAGAAGTAATTTAAAATCGACACATGTCAGAATTTCCATTTTGCAAAAACAACACAATACAGAAATGATACATGGGCTTGGGAGACAGTCTTTGGCACTCCCCTTGTTTCAGATGAGCAGAAGTAGGATTTTAGACATAGACCACCACAGGACTTTCTTCAGGGCATGACAGGGCATGCCCTGTAATCAGGGCATGACTTCTTCTTTCCCTTTACCAGGCACACTCCTGACTGTGCTTCTTCAGCTCTGACTCCCCTTGGCAGTTGATGTGAGTGTGGCTTTGCAACATGACTATGGCATTGAGGTGGAGACTTGAATTCCATTTCTCACTCTCCACTGCTGGCCGAATGGCACTGGGCAAAACTGCCAGTGTAGGTAGTGGGCTGGGCTAGGCAATATTCCACTCTGGAGGTTGGGCTGGGCTAGGTCATGTTCAGCTCTAACCTTGCACACTGATTCCCTCCATTGACTTTCCTGTTCCACGCCAAGAGGTTAGAGAAAACATGACATAGGCAAGACACGTTTTGTGATCTTTCAACAAAATGTTGAAATAAGCAATGCCAGCAGCCTTATGTTCTCACTAATGGTTTGGTATACCTTATGAATAAACAACACCCATTTTTTGTCACTGGATCTCATTTACAGCACATTTTTAAAGTCATAATTCTACAGTGTTTCTTGACAGGGATTCTAGAAGGGGAAAAATGACAGTGCAGTTGTACGCTAACATCTGGGTGTACTTTTGCATGTGGGTATGGCCCAGAGGAAAATCATTCCAAGGCAAGAAGCCAATCTGACTCATATCTCTCTACCTAGAGGCACTTACAGAAACTGTCAGATGGTTCCCACAGTGACAAATCTGAGTCCAAGGGAGCTTATGGAAGTAGGCTTAAGACATGTTTTAGGGGAAATTTTTACTGTCTTTTCAGGGGAAAGTCTCCTGCAGCATTTTTACCAGCCTTTTCTTTGCCTTTGTAGCTCAGAAACCAGAGACTGAGGCCAAAATTTTCTGCTTCTCTTGTTCTCTAATTTGTTGCTTTAAAAAGTAAATTTTAATGAAAACTCAGTCATATGATTTAGGGACTTACTTAAGTGGAGGGTTGCAGCAAGAATTTGCTCAGAATGTCTCTCTCTGGCTTAGTTTCTGCACCTGAGAGCTACCCTGGAAGTTGTTTTTTCCTTCATAAAATTGGCATGTTCTATCTGGATAGCAATTTTGATGATAGAACTGCTTCCACATAATTTAATTCCATTATAATAATTCAAGTAGCAGAATTTGTTTTAAATGCTCCATTTGCAACTCTTGGTACACTGACCACAACATCTCAGTCCAAGGAAAGAAGTAATATGTTGAATCTGCAGTGTACAAAGTTGCTCTTTCAATGAACTAGTGCAAGTTAGTTGCTCAGTGTTACTGAAGAGTTTCGCAATGACTTAATCTGCATTATCTATTCTGCATGACTCTCTCTTCCTTGAGTACAGTGCTACCAGGTGCCACACATGAAGCTGAGAGCTTGTGTGTGCAGTACCAGTATTCCCTCAGTTTATAGATGAGGAAGTCCATATGTACATCACAAAATGTGTTGAAAGTCCAGGGGGATAAGTGACTTTTGTATAATCCCTTGTTGAAAAAAATCCTAGGCTTGTAGAATACAAAAAGTTAAATACACAGTAGTTCCCCCTTACCCATAAGATATACATTCTAAGACCCCCAGGAAGTGCCTGAAATGCTACTTGACTTCACTTTTATTTTCCAGCAAAGAGCAAGGGATAGTGACTGCAATCACAAGGTAGCAGGGAAGCATGCATGTCAGACCCAGAATAACATAAATGTAGAAGGGCACAGCCCACAGCACTTACTTGTTTCAGGTCGCAGCCCCATGTGTGCATGTGGGTGATTAGTATAAGGAAAACAGTGGCTGGCCTAACCTTTGAGGCCAGGAAATTACTTCGGTCGCTGTCTCACTTCTATTCCATTTTACTTTACTTCATCTGCTGTGAATGACCCTTATTTTCTTGTTACTGTTTTATGACAATAAAAAATAGACCATCCAATGTGCAAATATTATACTTGTCTCTTTGGCCTAGAGGGAAGCTGTTATAAGAGGAATCCTGGATCAATTTTATTCACCCTAATCTTAAAGAAAAAGATTGAATTATGAGCAACTCTTTTATCAGCCCCTGACCTAAAGCCAGGATCCTGCCATCACCACCCCAGAGTCCTTTGTGGGGGAAGCAAGTTATTTCATAGGAGCGAGGAGTAAATGCTGCAGTTCTACAGGGCCCCCTTTTGCAGGAAAAATGGACCATTGCTTCTCAAATTGCTGGCCTCAGCTGAGATCCACCTTCTCCCTGCAGCAAAGCAGTAATATTTCTTTGAAGCTTTACACAACTCAACCACTGCTTTAGGGTAAAACATTTTAGAGCCAGAATAGTCCTACAGTATGTTAACTGAGTAGGTGTTTCTACTACATTTTTAAATTGAGTAGAAAATTAAAAGCAAAAATGACTACATGGAATAGCAGAGTCTTGGTATGTTTGAAATTTCAACCAGTCAGTCGGTGGCCCACGGAGCCCCCTATTCCTTCATGCTGCCTGAGGGGAGCCTGTGGTGAGCACGGGGATGGAGTTTCAGCATGGGACCAGGCTGGCACTGTGGGTCCACAGGGCCTGTCCTGTTCACATCTGCCAAAAATCTCTCCCCTGCCAGGAAACAGCTCTCTTTTTTCCCCAACTGCTTTCTCTCATGAGCAGAAGGTCATTGGTGCCCACTGCTTCGAGGGCAGCCCTTTTTACAAGCAGTCCATGCCTTTGAAAGGCAAACTGCAACAGAAGACTTTGAAAGCGGGGAGAGACTTTTTCATCTTCACAGGCCCCAGCTGGAACATTGGTTCTCAGTGCAGTACAAGCAGTTTCAAAGTTATCTCCCATGCTGATATGAATGTGATAACACAGAGCGGAGAGGTGCCATAATGATTTCCTTTCAAATGGCTGCCTCACTATTTATCTTTGCACACTGTCAAAGACTGATATGGCCGGGAGTTAGCAGTGGCATGGAATAATTAATCTCGCACTGGGGAAGTAAGTTCCTCGTTTGTCTCCTGAGAAATTAGTGCTGCATTGACAGGAAAAGTGGATGATACAATGAGAAAGGAGAAAGGGGTGTGCCAAATTGCACAGTTTTGATTGAGCACCTACTATGTGCCAAGTGCTAGGGATACTGATGATCCCTGCGTTGGTAGCTCATAGTCTCTTGGGGGTCATATATTATTTCTAATTGCGTGTCACCTTTACAAAAGGTCCAAGGCTGCTATGGTGGTGCTTGTAGCATCACCTAAGAAGAACTGCATTTCAGAGTGTCTGCACCAGACATTGTAAAGACTCAACTTCTAAAACAAAGAACCTCCCTTCCCCTACCACCAATGCAGTGTAGCTTTAATAAGGTTACAGTCCAGAGGTTAGTGGTCTAGGACTAAATGGATGTTCTGCCACTTTCAACAAGTGGGCTTAAAGTTTCTGGATTAAAGTCATTCCTATTTTCAAGCAAGTGAGAAGAGCAAAAGGGAAAGAACCTGCCTTATCATGTTTATGGGTAAGACCCCGAAGTAGTGCTTATCACTATAAGGCCACATCTGTCTGCAAAGCCAGAAAGGCTAGAAAATGCAACTACTAGCTAGAAAGCCTTGCTTAAAACTGGTTGGGGAGTTCTCTTTCTAAAAGAACCAAGGGAACCAAGCTATTTGGGGACAATAAGTGATCTCTGCCACAGAGGTGTTGATTAAATTCCTTTTCACTTCTCTGAATTTCCAGCAACTCACTTCTTAAATGAGGAAATTGAAAGATGTGAACTATATAGTCCACTTGAGTTCCAAAGTCAAAGTCACAGCTGGAGCAGCAACTTCCTCCCTAGGTTCTGCCATACAGGAGGCACAGTGATGGACTCTGTGCTGAGAATTTTGTTTTGAGCCAGTTTCTTTTATTTGGAAACATCAGATGCTGACCCAACACTGGATTCAGATGAGAGCGGGGTATGGTTCTAAGGAGCAATTTGTGGAGAGAGTCAAGGCCATTATCCTCTTCCTTTGAGGCTGTGATGCACTACTGACCGGGCCTGACATGTGATCCACATGAGACAGAAGGAAGATATTAAACTCAGACCATGGTGGGTTCCAGGGAAGCCTTCTGTTGTAGAGAGCTCAATGAAGGCATGCTTCCTCAGGATGAAGTGGGAGACCCTGGTCTAGGGAGAAAAGCATTTTAATGCACCAATGCAAGCAGCCAAATTATGTTACTGCAGAGCGAGTGGTGAATGGTTTCTCCTGTTTTTCCTACTGACAGGATAGCATTTTCTTTCAAGATCCAAGAAATGTAGGCCATAGCTTCCCAGGTTGTGCCTTTGGAACATGGGTGAACCACACCAGGTGGCTAAGTGGGTCCTGAAGTCATCATAGTCCTGGGCAAGTCCCCTCCACCCACATGGGCCTTCTCCATCTCCTTCACTTCTGTGTGCACTGTGATTAGAAAAGATTGCAAAGCACTTGGTAGAGCCCACCAATCCGAATGAATCAGGCTAGTCCCTTGGGAACAAGCTCAGCTGGTCACTGAGGTGATTTAAATAGACCGTCTTTATTGAGATGCATAGGCAAATCAGCTCTGACATTTCCATTTCCTCTGTAAGGTGAATTGTGGAAAGAGGTTCATTATAATAATTAAGGAAGATTTATGCAGCAACTACATTTTTTTTTCCAGTGTCCTCTTACCCTGCTGGTATTTTATGAACAAAAATGAGTTCTGGAGAGTAACTATTAAATTTCAAAAATGTGCTCTCAAACAAGTTATTTATAAGTTAGAATTTAATAAGTGGATTTTTAAAAAAATCTATTTTTAATTTAAAACATTTTTTCAATTACAGTTGACATTTAAAATTATATTAGTTTCAGGTGTACAGATACTTTTTGAATGGGCTACTTTACAAAAGATGTTTAAAGGCAACTTATTGCTAATTATTTAAAAAAGTGACCAATCATCCCCCACAACCCAAATATTAGCTTTGACAAAGTCATGAGGCTCACTCTTCAGCCTGAGGCAGATATCTCGTTTCTCGGTAAAGGAAAATCTGATTGATTTCTGCACTGTAAATTGAGTGTCAGTGGGGAGGGGGCATTAACCAAGTGACCTCAGTGTCTCCTCTGCCACTGGACTGGATGGTCGCTTTGGAACACCCCACAGCTCAGAAAAGCACTGAATGAAAATCTACCATCACAGGAAGACAGAGTGAGGGTCGCACCAGAACGTGGCTTCTGTGGTTGGAGTCAAGAAAAACAGCACTGTTTGTTGAGTTCTTGACTTGACTGTACAGAGTAGATCAAATGAACAGGGAAGCCACAGACACGTGCTCTGCTTGCATCCGATTGGCTTCTCCAGAAATTTCCCAAATTACAGCCACACCAAAGTGCCTATTAACTTTGATGGAGATGCCTCGTAAATTGTCAAACAGACACAGCTCCAGGTTGAAGATTCACCTTTATTCTGAACAGTGATTCCATGTTTCAGTCCTTTGCTCAGATTTTTATATAAAAGATTTCATAGAAGCATCCTGCAAAATGGTAAAATAAATAAATGAATGAATACATAAATGAATAAATAAATAGAATATGCATGTTTAAACCACACATCCTGTTTAGGACTGATCATTACATTTTTCAATTTTACATCCATGTCTGTCAGGTGATGTTTTCTTACTCATTCTTGAACACTATCATAAACTGAAAGCTGTCATTTAAACACAGAACTCTCTTTTCTAAGAAAACAGACCTGAACTCATAAAATATTTCTACCCAGAAAGCTTCTCTAAATGACCCACTTTTCTACTTCTTTTTTTAAATTAGAATTTTTTAATATCTGATCCCCCACCCCTTTTTAAACCACAATTACCTAGATTATCTTATTAATTCATTTACTGTAGCCCGATTCTAAACTATCTGCTTTTGTGGCTTCTCTGCAGTACTTAAAATATTTGGCATTAGTTGAATATAACCGCTCTATTCCTCTCTGTCACCCCTCCCCCAGTAAGTTCTACCTACAGGAATAAAAATATAAATTGAATGAATTGGTCGTCTTTTTGCCCGCTCTGGCCCTTTATCTCTACTCCTGCCTCTGTTTCCTGGTAAACTTTTTTTTTCCCCAGAGACCAAGTAGTACACCAGGCCCTATGCATCTTGTCCTAAATTCTGTCTTACTATAATGGATCTGTCCTATATACCGTTTCCTCAGGATCCCATTATATGCCTGGTAAAGGCCATTAAAACCAGCAGTCTTAGTGTTTATCCTAAATTCTATCTTCTAACTTAGTTCATTTAATCAATATTATAAGCCCTTGTGTATATGGATGAGGAGGTATATGGGGGGGCTGTAAGAAAAGGTATATTTCATGTGAGAAGTCCTATCTGGGACGTTTAAGCTGTGCTGCTCGGGCTTGTGTCTCATCTTCTCCTATGTAAGGCCAACCTTGTCTGTTAGGCAAGAGGAAATTTAATTTGCAACCTATTTTATTAAAGGATAAATTAAGGTATCATGTGGGAATTGAAATCATCTAAGATAATAGAACACGGAACTTACCTAGATTTAAAACTGGGTCTTTTGTGAGTTTCATTCATAACGACACCATGAGAATAGCTACATGTGTTAAGAACTTGAGCCAAGGACTGTTTAATATACTTTAACATTTATTAACTCACTTCCCACAACACCCCTATGAACTACATTCTCTTGACTCCACTTTATGTATGAAAAAAGTGAGAAATAAAAAACTTAAGAAGCTTCTCTCAGTTCATATATCCGGTGCACTTTGGAGATGGGATTTGAATCTGTATGCTCTTAATCACTACTTATACCGTATTAATGTGATTTGATGAAAAGAGCAATGACTCTTTAGGGCTCAAAAGAAACTGCTCAAACCCATATTTGCTATTTTTAATACCCATAGGATCAACTGTTACGTAAGTGTTATATGTAAGGGTCTTACCCTTGGATAAAATGAAATCTTTCTCATGAATCTACTGCTGTGACCAAGTTGTAAAATAGTGGATAAATAATGAAATCCAGATGTTACTTCCAGCCACAGCAGCTGCAAAAACTGGAGGTGGGGGAATGAAAGGAAGATAGAAGTGACAGACTCAGGATTCATAAAAGCCATCAGAATTCATTTTAAAATAAAAATGTGTTTTAAATACCTGCCCTCCACTGATCTAAGAATTTCACAATAAAAATAAAATTCACCTGCTACTCAACAGCCAGCAATACTAAACTTTACTGTGTAATATGCACCTTTTTTGGCCATGGCAATGTACAGTACAGTATAGGGAACGTAGCCAAAGAACTTATACACATGACCCATGGACATGAACAATGTTCAGGTAGAGGGTTGCCTGAGGGAGTGAGGGGTGCTGTATGGGGGGGAGAAAAGGGGGAAATTAGGATAACTGTAATAGCACAATCAATAAAATATAATTTAAAAATTTTTAAATGTAGTATGTATAACTGGATTCACAATTTGGTTTTCTTAAAGTGAAATAATTTAGTTATCATTAAACTCTTTGGGAAACTGGTTTTAATAATGTTCTTTAGTTATCAGAGGTTTCATTTTTTTTGTTTCCCTCACCTCAGGCAAAGAGAAAATGTGCCACTAAAACCTTTACTGTGTATGATAATGAAATTGGTCCATTTCTGTGCAGGACTGCAACAATTCTTTATCACTCAACATGAGCCAAGGTGTGAAAACAGGCAGTTTCTCCAGCTGTACAAAATTGCTGAATTCACAGATTTCTATCTCAACCAGTGAAGCTGAAATTTGGTTTGTTGGTTTGTTTTTTATGACTGTGATTATATCTTAACGGAATAATAGTTAGAGGAAAAAAACCTATAACAGAACGTGTTATTGTACCATGTGTTAATTTTTATTATACTATGTAAGAACGGTTAGCAAAAAAGGAAAGTATCTGTTTATCTTCATATGTGTGTCCTTATTTCCGTATGATTTTCAGCTCAGACATGTCCCTGCCATGGCAGGAACCATGGGTATCCCATTGCCTTGCTTGCTCTGAGAATATGCCAGAAACTGTTCCAATGCTGACACAATTAATTAATACCAAAACATGATTCTAGCTAACTGCCGTGCACTCCTGCCACTGCATTTTTTGGATCATTTATTTGATACTCACTGATTTGCAGTCACTGAAGATATCACACCTTTAACCAAATGTCTTTCATTAGGGATGGTAAAAATTTATCTTGACCGCTCGTGGTCTTTACTTTCTCTAGCCGTGTGCACTTCTGAACAGATTCATTTCTCCTCTTCTTTCTTTGCCCAGCCAGCCACCTCTCCCATAGCCCCTTATAATTTATAAAGTAACTCTTGACTGCTGTTGGTATAAAGGATGCAATTCTGTACATACTCTGGGATTCTGGATACAAGCGTGATGTAGGGCATACCAATTTGGGAATGCTGAATTACCGAAATGTCATGACATTTACAATCCAGATGTCAGGGCAAGCTGGGAGACCAGCAGCTTGGCTGATAATTAGATGGCAGGTGTCCAAGCAGTCTCATGTGATATTTTTTGTATATTTGAGACTTGGGACCCCAGCACTGACAGATAAATGAGAAATCACCTCACCTATATAATGTTTTAAAAATTAAGTCACATCATTGTATTGCCTTTTTTAAAAAAAAATGTACTTATTGGAAATAACATACATAAGATAACAAAAATTACTCACAATCCTTATTTTTAATATGTCTCTGTGAAGGTAAATATACAGTTTATTTTTTACTTTTTCCTTTAAAATTAAACACCTACATTAAAACATGAAGGAATTGAGGCCCAGGAGAGTTAAATGATTTCTAGGATCACTCAGCTAGTAGTAGCAGAAATGAAAACAGGATCCTACAGTCTTCTGAAGACCTTGTTTTTAAAAAACTTCTCAGCCAATTGAGGTACAATTGCCAGGTATCACTGTGTAAGTTTAATGTACATAACATGTTGATTTGATATGTATACTCTATTTGGCCATGTATAATGCATGCCCATGTTTTAGAGCTAACTCCTATGTATAACTTGCATTATAGGAATTAGTACTATCTATGTATAATGCACATCCTTATTTTTCCCTAAAAATTCTGGGCAAAAGTGCACATTATAGATGGCATATGGGGTATATTGGAAAGTGATTGGGTTAGCTAGCACCTCTATCATGTTACATAATTAATACTTCTTTTTCGTGGTAATAACATTTAATATTTACTACTCTCTTAGCAACTTTCAAATGTATACTACAGTATCGTTACCTATAATCGCCATGCTATACATTCATTAGACACTCAGAACTTACAAATAAAAGTTTATATTCTTTGACCAACATCTCCTCATTTTCCCCACCCTTCTCCCTTGTTCTTGGCTTTGATCACAAAGTACAAGCAAGCCCACTCTTTGATCCCCTCCTGAGTGATTGGACCAAATCCCCAATGGCCTTTTGAGAAAATTGGACACTGGGTTCTAAAACCTTAGTTAAAGAATTCTGATTAAACTTACATGGTACCAAAGCAAATATCCTAAAGTTTAGAAAAAATCTAATTTGTGAAGTTGATTCATTTTATATAGTTTAAAGAGTACTTGCGGAAAAATGCAATGTATTTGCCACCTACTGTTCTTGAGGGCCACCCTTTGAATCCTCTATTCCTGATAGAGCATCTTGTAATTATAGCATATTAAGGTTTAGTGAGTCTCTCTTCCACTCTGTTACACAGTATTTTTCATAGCTTTAACAGTTCAAGTCCAAGACCTTGTGGTTTAAAAGCAAAAGTCGAATCTATTACCGCTTTGGTGCTTTTTATTCACACATTTGGAAAAAGATGTAAAGCTGGTCATTATGTACCTTATTGTACAATATGAATACATCAATTGCCAATTGTTACACAAGAATAATTTTTTCCATAGTAACAGGTAGAGCTAGCTATATCGATAAAATTTTGGAAGGAAATTCTAGTTGAAGAGAAATATGCCTTTAAAATTTAGACTTTGAAGTCTCATGCTTCATGAGCTTGACATTGTCTTAACCTCATTATTGGTAGAATGGAAAATTTTAGAAAAATATGTTCAGTGTCCCATGTGTTATGAAGCCAGGAAAAAAAAATGAGTTTTCCATATGTTCAGAAGTAATTTTTGCATGTATAAGTCAAAAGCAAGTAAACTTTCAAACCTTAAGCTTCATACATGGCTGTTGCCCTCAGAACAGTTGGGTGTAAGTCAGAAGGAACTGACAGGGGAAGAACACAGTTATAAAGCATCTGAATACTTCCCACGTGAGGATCCTGAACAGCTGTAGGGTTGAAGGTGCATTCTGTTCTCTGATCTAACAGGGTCTTTGAGGGGGAAGTCTTTCTATTACTCTTAAGTTATTGCTGGTTTGCTCTAGGATGACCTGCTCAGTTCCTAGTGCTATTACCCTGTTATCTTTTTGGAGGGGTGATGACTCTCACCAGTAGATTCATCCCTGCTCTTGCTGTGGGTCCATCTTGTTCTGGGGCAGGGAGGAGCTTTGCTCAGTCTTGCTCCGTGTTCCTCTTGGACTTCTGGAACTCAATATTTCAGCCACTTACTTTTCTTGAAGGGGCACCTCTGCTTCTCTTAGCAGACCGGGATTATAGTCACTGGGGTCCTATTTTGTCCCATTGATCTAAGATATTTATTAATACTCCTCTTTGCCTAGAGACAGTCTAGCTTAATATTAGCTTGTATTTCCTAGCAGCTACAATAAAAAGTTAAAAAGAAACAAGTGGAATTAATTTTAAGAATATAATAAATTATAACAGTAAAATTGTGGAAAACTTTTTAGGAAATTCTGAGACAGAGATAATATCAATACAATTTCCAAGAGTGCTTAGGAGTGTATCTCAAACCTAACATAGATGAATTATCAAGATACACATTTTGAGATATTAGGTGAAAGTGTTTCTTCATTTTCCTGGTCTGGTCAAGTATCCTTTTAGAATTTGAATTAAACTTGGAGAAATGCAGAAGGAGCTTTACAAATGCTCAAACCTGTTCACTTACATGTTCAGCAAAATAAATTAAAGCTTCCTCTGCTGAATGCACAGGCCTATCAATGACATGTATAGCAGTGTATGTATAAATGTGTTTTAACAGGGCTTATACAACAATAAGGCCTGACTCTGTGGGTGAGAGGAAAGACGTAACTTCCTCATGAACTTGAGATGGCTAATGTGTCCCTCTAAAATAAATCATTAGCTATGTCCACATGACTCAAAACCTAGCAGATTAAAAAATAAAGTTTCAGTTAATGTTCTCAGCTAGTTGATGAATATCAAACTACCATATGTTCAAAACATCCAAGCTGTAATTACTTTATTTTTATTTAGATGCTTTACACTTGCATATATTATTCCTTTCCTCAAAGACCAGATAGAGAATCCAAACTGTACTTTTCAACTCATTCCTGAAAAGTATAGTAACATCATTTCAGATTCATGGAGAGCTTAGTTGTTGGCTAAGGGGCTTTCTACCTTGTCATTTGGCTGTTGAGAAATATTGGCTCTCTATGGCTTCAAGTCACTCACCAGTTACTCCACAATAACTTAGAATATCTGTAACAAGTGCAATGTAATAATATTAATATTATTCTAACATTGCTTCATCTAAATAGTGAAAAATTTGACATCCTCATGAAATTAAATGTTGAGTTATCCACTGTTAGACCTTCTATGGTACTGACCCCCTTTTTAGTAAAGTGATTAAAAACATTGACTACAGTAGCATTTTATTGCTATCAGCAGCTCTTATGTCACTATATAAATCCTTACTTCTGCCATATATATTGTGTCTCAGTATGGAATTTATATTGTATTTCACTTTAACAGTTTTATAATTGCTGTTGCTTTTTTGTCAGGTCCCGTAATTTGTGGCCTACAACATTGATTTCATCTTAATGTCACCAGTACAAATTGATGATCTTAGGCTTGGCATAATACTCATGAAATCTATATGCTACATCATTGTGCAATATTCTTATGAAAGTATTATAATACTTAAAACCAAAGTGGAGGGTACTTTAAAAAAATGTTGGGCTTCATGTGGAATCCATCACATGGTACTGCTGTTTTGAAGACCAATATGAAGGGGTAGAGACCAACATTTATATCAAAGGCCATGTCCATTTTAGATCATAATTCATACCTAATCTAGCATCTTGACATTCAGGATCCCACAAGGAAGAACTATCTGGGAATGTCACCAAGGAGTGGCTTGAAAGAATATATTAGTCCACCTGTATTAGAAGGCTGAAAAATGTCCCCCAGAAGTATCAGGTCCAAATGCCTGGGACCTGTATAGTTTGTCTTATATGGGGTCTTTGCAAATATAAATTAAGGATAGTAAGATGAGATAATTCTGGATTATCAGGGTGGACCCTACATATCATCACAAATGTACTTATAACAGGGAAGTAGAGAGGGAGATTCTCAGCATGCCAAGGGGAGAAAGTGATAGGAAGGCAGAGGCAGAGATTGGAAAGAAGCAGCCAAAATCCAAGGAAGGCCAGCAGCCACCAGAAGCTGGAAGAGGTAAGGAACAGGTTCTCCCTTAAAGCCTCAGGAGAGAGTACAACCCTGTTGATGCCTTGATTTCAACTCATGATGCTGATGTAGACTTCTGGCCTGCAGAACTGTGAGAGAATGAATTTCTGCTTGAAACCATCCAGTCTGTATAAATTTGTTACAGCAGCCATAGGAAACGAATACATCAGACACCTTAGAGGATAGCAACAGCAATAATGGCCAAAAAAAGACAAAGTATATGAAGTGTGAGCAGATCTATTTTTAGAACATTCTATCACTCTAACATGCAATGTAAATAAAAATTGGTCCAAGTATGAAAACTGCAGTCACAAAGTAAGTCTTCCGAGTTCCCTTCCAAGTACACTGGCAATCTTTAGCTCTCATTTAATAAATCCTGAGGCATCACTACCTATGAGTAGGGTTGCATGAAGGTGTATTCCATGATGGAGAATCAGAAATGGAAGAATTCAGTCACAGACTGAAGTAAATAATATGAATAAATAAAATATGAAGGACAAGGATAAAGGGGTAAAGTTGGGGACCTGAGACTATTAAGGAAACCCTATGGTGAGGTCCAAAGTGCAAGTGTGGGAGAGGCTTTTAGAACTCTGCCCTCAAATGGAGAGATGGGATAGCAGGTCCTCTTGCCTCTTGTGTTTCAGCACACGCTGTGAGGGCAGCACCAGCTACTGGAAAGGACATTTTGGAAGGGGCAGCCCCAACTTTATTCATCTTGCATTGTTTACCACTAATTCCCTAATAAAACCTGTTTTGGAGCGTGCCGTCGTAATTATGTATCAAGCAAACATGTTCTCAGTTCTGCATCTTTTTTCATGCTGTCATATCATTGGAGTGAATGGTTGGTCACTTTTTTTTTTTAATCTGTCTCTCTCCTGAGTTCCAGTTCAGAACTGTCACATTAATACATCCAGAGGATGCTGGCTGAAACCTCATGCTCACTGGATAAAACTGTCTCATTGTTTTAGTGACAAAAACCTCCCCTCTCTCTTTTTCTTATTTGAGTTAGTGGATCACTCTCCTCCCCACTGAGTTTCAGCCCTTAGGCTGAATCCAGGGAACCATCTTTAACTCTGCTCTTACAATTCATATTCAGTCAACTGTCAGTACCACTGTTTTTTTTTATTTTCTTATTTATTTCTTTTGTCACTGTCCTACTTTGGGCCCTAACCTCTCTTTTGAAAGATAATCATAACCTCCCAACTGGCCTCTTTGCTTCCAGTTGCTCAGTGGTCCAATCCCCCTTGTCTCCTGAGTTACCTTTCTGAAACATCATAACAACTTGTCAGTCTACTAGGAGACTTACGGTAACTCCTGAGTCCTGCAGGAAGTCTCCATTTCTGGGCATGAGTTCATAGCTCCTCACAACCCAGCCTGTTTGTCTTTCTGATCATTTCTCCAGGACAGCAACATTCCTGCCACTTTTCTCATCTCCCTGAATTTACTTATATTGCCATTGGGATGTTTTCCTCTGCACCCCACCTCCTTTGACACATGTCTGTCCCCAACAGCTCTATGAACGCTCTTGTTTCTGTTGTTCGCTAGTAACACTTATTAACCACTACATTTATACTGGACTTTGCTTTTAGTTATATAATAGGACATCCGCTTTTTAACCTAAGTCATTATCTCATGTCTATCTTCTCCTTTCCTCCACACTAGACTGCAGATTCCCAGAGGTTAAAATGCAGGTCTTCATCTGCTAAAGCCAAGCTTGAATGCCACCTTACCTGTATTGATTAATGCTGTTTTTCTTTATCTCAGCTCCAAAATGTTACAAATGTGTATTACATAATTTAATACCATTTTAAAAATTAGTTCTTGTTCCAGTATCTTATCTCCCAAATTAGACTTTAACTGGCTCAAGGTTAGGGACCATGTCCTATACTGAACTCTAAAATATTCTTCAATATATTAGACAAAAAAAACTTGTTAAATGATTCTGCTGACATATCTTCTTAGCAAAATTTAAATACAAGGCTCTTCAAATAATTAGCTTTCTGACCTGAGACAAATTATTTATCATTCATGAGATTTAGTTTACTATATTGCAAAATGCATCACACTGTCATTCCTTAAATGTAGAGATTCATTGATGAATGAATCAGAACATTTGTTTTCTTGCTAATCTAAAACAATAAGAACCCCAAAACTAAGGACAAAAAACAAAAAAAACTTAGTATTAACTGCAAGCCTTCTGAAAGCAATATGAAAGGTATTATTTAATATAATTCAGTATTCCACTTGCCTTTCAGAATTTTAAGAAATATGTCAGACAACATTTTTCCCATAATAAGTTAAAATTTATATTATATATGTACACTAAGTATGTATATATACACATACATACATATGTATCTGTATATAGGCAGATGTATAATATATATACACACGTGCACACATATGTACATGTAGATTTGTTTTCCAGCCATCATAAGAGCATTACACTAATACTTACATAAAACACAAATTCACAAACTTATATAATATCAAGATCCTCACATACCTTTCTCAACCACTATTTTTCTTAAAATCTAAAAGTGGGGGACCCTAATGTATTGTTGTGGCCCTTATACTTTGTTCCATTCTGTTTCTATCCCTTTCCAATATATTGTTGCAGATTGAGCAATATACAAGATTAATTCTTTTGGTTTAGAATTTCAGTACCGTCCTTGTTAGAACAAGAGATGACACTAACACTACTCTCCAAAGGCTACTTTTTTGGACATTTTAAAAATTAAGTAGGGATAGAAAGAAAACCATTCTAAATCTCTTGGAATTTTGCAACATATTATACCTCTTTTTAATTGAATTGAGAGATGAGTGCCTTATGATTACTTCAATTCATACACTGTGGTAATTTACCATAAATGTAATTAACTCTATGTACTGAATGGGGTAAAACGTGCATGACTTAGTTTCCTTCTTTCACTCTTATCATCTCCCTCTTCCTCGCTCTCTCCCTCTCCCTTCTCCTTCCCTCCTCCTGTTTGCTGTAAGTAAGAATTTTACATATAATACAATCTGACAGGATTTGTTAGAGGCTTTTCTTCATATTGCTATATCAATCAAAATACCTAAATAAAAGTAAAAGGCCAATATTTTTCAAATTCCTAGGGGATTGGTTGCTATTTTACTTATCGTTCTTATCTAAATAATTATGTCTGGGTTTATTAAAAGAGATCCAGAACCTGGTCCATCATTTGGTATTTTTATTTCTAAATTCATTTGTCCCTAAATTGCCCATCATGAGCCAATATTTCAGAGTCTGTATTACCACAGTTTCTTCTACATTGAAATTAAATAATTATGGAGTTGGTCTGGTAATCAAACCAAAATATGCTTTATAAATACTTCTCAATTCCAGGATAAGAAAGGAGTATGTCAAATGCTTTTACAAGCTGGATATTGGATGGGTTTTTTTTTTAGATGGCAAAAACTGAAGCACAAAGAAGCTAAACAATATTTCATGAGTTCTTCCTTATAAGAATCCAATCAAGCAAATATTTATAGATAAAATGATATGATTCTTGAGTTGCCCCAAAACAAACAGGGGCCAGGGTAGGCAGGTGGTTCTGGATAGAGATGAATGAAGTCAGCCATGAACTGATCATTGCTGAGGTAACCTGAGTGATGGATACATGAAGGTTCATCAAGTGCCACTGATGAATTGTGTATATGTTTGACATTTTCTGTAATAAAAAGGTGTTTAAAAGAATGTCATCAGGTACCTGTCGTGCGACACCTGTCACAGGCCCAAGTTGGAGTCCTGGCTCTGCTGGTAGCATACGCTGCGTGACTGGAGATGAGTCACGGCTTCCTTGATTTCATTTTCCTGTCAGTAAAATGAAGGCAGCAGATGAGCCCACTGGCTCCAAAGAAGCTGAAGGTAGCTGGAGAGCTTTTTAAAATTTCACTGGCAACCCTAAATTATGTTTGCATTTAGAAGGCAGAGAAGAATGTGTGTTTCCAAACACCTTCTCAAGTTACTCTGATATCACTATCCCTTTGATGCACACAAACTGGGGGGTAACGGAAAGAGACTTAGGACCCTTCCCCACAGCACTCCACTGAGTCTAGGATGGGTTCTGAGAATACGCATTTTTAAAAAGCTCCCTAGGTAATTCTAATGGGGTCCACATGACACACTTTGAGAAACACGTTTGTAAATCATCCCCAAGGTCTCTTCCAAATTTAATACCCCATGATGTTGCATGAGCATTATTATTATTATTATTTGCTTTCTATTTTGTACAATGTCCATTATATACATTGCAAGTATATATAATGGTCAGGAAAGTGATGCTAAGTTTCTTGCTTTGAGTCATGAAGCAAGGTAGAAAACAGATTCTGGTTTAATTAGACTTCATATCTGAGACCTGTGGGCTATTACTAAGAAAAATAGTCAACTCTATATAAACAAATGTATATTAAAAAGCCAGAGTTCTTGTTGGGGAAAAATAATTTTCTGATTAAATTTAGCCTATCAATTATACACTGACTATTTAAAACAGATAAATTATTTTAATATATTGTCTTTAGTGTTGCTTCCTAATGTTTCATTTACATGGACTTTTATTCTTTATGCTGCTCCTACCAGATAGATTAATAAATTGAGATTAATGAGATTCTTCTTTTTCTTCCACCTGTTTTTAAACAAAAACCTATATGCTCCATAAGGAAGGAATTAGGTGACTACTGTTGTTGATCGCCAAGCTTCTTTGCATGGTGAACAAGGTTAGATGTGAATGTCAAAAAATAATTTTGTGATAAATGTCTGCCTCCGATAAGAAGACATAAATATGGGTCAAAAAGTTCTACTGGCCCTCACTACTTTTAAACCACAAACTTTTGTTATCACTGCTCCCAAATCTAGAAAATATAGTAGTGTTTTGGCCCCAGACTACTTTTTTGGAGAGAGGACAATGTTAAGTAAAGCTGAAAAACAATCAAAGTTTTGACTTGATATCTTCTTTTCTTCCCCTCCATCCACTTACAAGTTTCCTACCCTAGAAAAAAAATGACCTTATGAAACAAACTTGTGACTCCAACTAATTCCATATGGTTTTGATAAGGGGAAGAATCATGAGATGTTAACATGTTGTAATGAGTGCTGAATATATAGAAATACTAACTCATCTGTGTTAACAGTGATAATGAACATGTTTGCACCAGCTGGCTTTGTCCTTTGTGCTTTTTCTCATTCTCAAAGCTTTTCTGAGCTCAGAAATCACTGTAATGTCCTATAAATGTGTTTAATACTTCATTTATTTTTTTAAAATTACCACTGAGTAAATGTATTAAATAAATTACAACTGAGTCTCAGCCAAAGGATATAACCTAACTCTGCCCTACGAGCACTGGAGTGTGAATCTCACTGGGAGGGATAGCCTGTCCTGTGACTGTGTTGTACAGTTATGGGTGACATGTAAAGTGATATGAATGACAAAAATACAAATGCAGGTAAATGCCTCAAAAGCAAAATATTTTATTAGAAGAAATTTTTAATTCAGTAGTTTTATTTCTACTGCCAATGTCAAAGCTTGCTTCTGGAAAGGAAAGACAGTAAGTTCTTAACAATGGAGTAGCTAAGTGCATTGGATGTTTTAAGAAGACTCTTTCCCCAGAACACAATAGCTTTCTGGATTTTGTTTCTGCATTTACTTGTAGATAAGTTGGACAATTCCCTGGTTTTAACCAGTTCTGGCTAGTTCCTTGGTTCTAACGAGTAATAGAGCAGGTTGTGTTCAGGACAACTGATGTTACAGAAAGGGTAGAGTGGGTTGTATGAATGAGGTGACCAAGAAGAGTCACTGTGCCCATTGTTCTGGAGTATCTGGGGTAGTCTAGACAAGCACTACTGACCCAATTCAGGCCTGAGGAGCCACGAAAAAAACTTGCTTAGACAGGGCCTCAGACCAAGTTTGCTCAGAAGATAAATTCACTATCCAGGATCACTTTAAATGAAAAGTTTAATATAAAACCTATCCAAGCAGGAAAACCTAACTGGTGTTAAGTATAACTATTCTTAGTTACCTCAAGAAAAAGTACAGGGCTAACAACATGAATTCAAGGACAGAATAAAGAATTGAATGATGTAGTCCAAGAGGAAAGGTTAAGGAGCAAGAAGTCCAGTAGTAGGAGGAGTCCTACTCCTACATAGAGTAGGCTGTACAGTTGTTGATGCAGTGTCTCAGTGATGCCATCATGGGCCAGGTTCTTTCTCTCTGCCATCCTCAATGTGTCAGTTTGCCCTTAGACTAGGGATCCTCCATGTAAGATGTCTATAGCTGTTCCAGATGTCAGATCCATAAATGACAACATGCAGGAGAAAGAATCAGTTCTTAGGTGCAAGGAAACTTTTCCACCACCACTACCCCCTACTCCCGCTGACATCTTATTGGTCAGGATTAACCACATGTTCATTCTTAAACCAATAAAGGGGAAGGAGTGATGTCGATAGATATACCAAAATGGAGAGTCAAATGCAAATTTACTCAGTCAGCAGAAAATGGGGAGGTGGGGGAGATTTCATATCTCATTCTCAATCCACACGGCCATGATTGGTCTGCTGTAATGTGGTTCTAAATTTGGGATTGTAAGAGATCCTTTAATAAGCATAATAATTTCCTAGGGCTGCTGTCACAAGGTACCACAAACAGAGTGACTTAATAGAAACCCATGTCTCACAGTTCTGAGGGCTAGAAGTCAAAAATTAAGGTTATCAGCAGAGCCATGGTCTCTTTGAAACCTTTAAGTGGATTCTTTCTTGCTTTTTCCTATCTTATGGTGCTTTGTCCCCAGTCTCTGGGGTTCCTTGGTGTTTTAGTTTGTTTGGGTTGCTGTCACAAAATACTATAGACTGTGTGGTTTATAAACAACAGGACTTTATCTCTCATAGTTCTGGAGCCTGGGAAGTCTAAGGTCAAGGCACTCACAGATTAGGTGTCTGGCAAGAGCTCACTGTTTGGTTCATAGACGGCTCTCTTTTCTCTGTGTTCTCATGTGACAAAAGGGACAGAGATCTCTCTGGAGTCTTTTTTATAGGGATACTCATTTTATTAGTGAGGGTTTTGCCCTCATGACCTAATCATCTTCCTAAGGCCCTACCTCCAAAAACCACTCCATTAGGGACTAGCATTTTAATATATGAATATCAGGGATGAGAAACATTCAGTCCATAGCACTTGATCTATAGCTACATAACTCTAATCTCTGACTTCCTCATCACATGGCCCTCTCCCTGAGTGTCCCTGTCATCACATGGTTGTCTTCTTATAAGGACACCAGTCATACTTTGCTCCAATATGACTTTATCTAACTCAACTAATTACATCTGCAACCTCAATATTTCCAAATAAGTTCACATAGTAAGGTACTGAGCCTAGGGCTTCAATGTGTCATTTATAGGATGGGCAAAATTCCACCCATCACAATAGACTTTTCCAGACCTTTCTAGTTTGATCCAGTCTAG
The DNA here is from genome assembly GCA_004024845.1 of Tonatia bakeri. NCBI lineage: Eukaryota > Metazoa > Chordata > Mammalia > Chiroptera > Phyllostomidae > Tonatia > Tonatia bakeri. The sequence goes on from PVIA01004753.1 coordinate 28,959, forward strand.
ATTCAAATCAATGTGGTTTAGTCTGATGAGCTAGGGCACTATTCTCTAAATATCCTGAAGCATCATGCTCACCAGAGCCCCTTAGTGAGGATACAGATTCTTGAGCTTACCATAGACATACTGAATCAGTATCTCTTGGGAAGATGCCTGGAAATCTGCTTTTGACAAGGACCCTGATTCAGTTTCATGATCAAATACATTTGGAAAACATGGAGTTAGGGGGTCTAGCACTTATTCAGCTGCTGCCATGTTATTTCTGGCTGTGAAAGACATTTTGTATATGTCATCTCATTTAACCATCACAGCAATCCTGAGCATCTGATCTTGTCATTCCATTGTGTACTTGGAAAAACTGAGGTTAAGTAAGAGTGGAGTCACAACTGGAACTAGGTCTCATCTCAGAATATACATTCTTTCCGTTCTGCTAAGAGTGAATTAAAGAATCTGGAATCGTCCAGCCCACTGTCCTTTACTCCCTTATCAATTCCCAGGGTTAAACCCCCATTCTTCTGTCCTTGTCCTTAAAAGGAACAAAAAGCAGCACTGGTAGCTGTCCTCCATTTGGTTTTGTGTGTATTAAATAGCATCTTCTTCTCTATCCCCTGAATTCTTTATGTTGGGGGCATTTGTTGGTTTTGTACTTCATTAGGAACCTCTAAAACTACTCTGTGTTCCCTTAGATCAGATAAGTCTGTTGAAGCAGACTTTCTCTGCTCCCCTACCTTCGACAGGGCTGAAACAAAAGCTACCTGCCACTGTACTTCCCTTCTCGCATCCCTCAGGTACAAAATGGGTCATTTGACTCTCAGCAGTTTATACCAAAGGCAGCCAGGGATGAAATGAGACTTCAAAGCTTTCTACAAGCCAAACTTGAGTCAAAAAAGCTGCATATATAACTGATCAAAGGGCAGGTAGTTTATAGAAATTGCAACATGGAAGAACTGGGACATTGTTTTCCTGAGAACTTTGCCACTAGGATTTTATTTTCAGTGCAATAAGAGGCCACTGAAGGCTTTTAAACCAGACAGTGACATGACAAAGTTTTATTTCTAAAAATCATGACAGCTCTTGGGAAAAAGTGAATTGGTTGGAACTGGCAAGAAAAAGCTAGAAGGTATTTCACAACTTCGCCAGAAAAATAATACAAGAGGACCTCAGACTCCAAAAATGTGGCTTATTTTCTGCACCATTCCTCAATCCAAAGTATTATCTTGTGGAATTCCACAGGCTCAGTTTAGTTGCCTCTTCAGTTCAGCAATGCACAAGGATTGATCTATTATAGTCATGTAGTAAGTTTTTGAGTTTGTAAAACTCAGCCAATTTATGTATCAAAATGCAATAAGCCTAACATCATATTGCTGCTGACATCAGGTGGTAAAAACTGGCTTGTTAAAAACAAAACAAAACAAAGCAAAACAAAACTGAAGGACTCTCACATAAGTAATCATATATTTAATGTTGAGTCACTGATGTTTGTAATCAATTACACACAGTGGATAAAATCTTGGGTCCTGGAGTCAAATTCAGGTGACTCTGCCAGGCCTTTGCTTTGTGGCATAGGTGAGTTATTAAAAAGAAAAGATTCTCTCTCAGTTACCTCATCTATGCAATGGGAATAGTGCCTTGTAGGTACTACAAGGGAATATTTACCTTGTAGGATTGCTGTGAACTCCACATGAGATTATCAATGAAAAGGGCCAGGATAGTGCACACCATAGGCTTTTAGTAAGTGAGCGTTATGGTGGCTGTTTTAATAAACTGATAATTTTAGTCATATTATTAAGCAAAAGATTTTGATAGGAAACAGTGTGCATGTAGATCATAAATGTTGAAAATAGAAGAATAAGGAGTGAGAGAAGCTCCACACAGCCATCCAAATGTCCACTCCCCCTCCTTTTGGTCCATTTCCCCCCAATAAAAGACTATTTATTACCCCCTTCTGGCAACTACATGAAGAGTTGCTTGCCTGCCACCCAGTGCTAAATTATTGACGATGTATTGGAAGACATGTATTTACTCTGTTTCCCACATGTGCCTAATAACCACACGAGAGCTCGATAAAGAAGAGGGCGTTGGCAGGTTTACTCATCTTTTTATTTCCTTGTTTTTCTCTCCTCTGCGATCTCCATGCCTGGAACTGGTGTTCTTGCCCTTTCACCCCCTCTCTTGTCTTAGAGCTGTTGTCAAATGTGTTAACACACAGGGACTTGGAATGCTTCCTAGAGCCAAGTGAGAGAGAAGGAGCCTGCCCTCCCTGTAAATGCGCTGTGCACTGAAGAGTTTGCGGACATTGCGATGGCAGCAAATTAAAAGGGAAAGCCGTCTAAATTGAAAGGGAGGCACTGAAAAAGGCTGGGGCAACCTTTCAACTCCAGGGTGGGAAGAAGCTGATGATTTTTTTTTAATATTGTGAAGAGAGGGAAAATGCTGTGCAGTAAATCTATTGAACTGCTTCAGGAGGCTTTTCTGTTGATCTAATTGAGCTGTTCGGAGTGTGCTTGAAAGTTCTCAAGCAGCCCGGCAGAATCCGTCCTGCTCTCAGCGTTGAGAAGTTAATCGCCTCTAGCACTGTTGGGGGACTGTCGGTATCTGACGGTTGTCCATTTTGCACTACAGTGGGTGAGTATGGAAAGAGTGTGTGTCCACATTTGTCTTTGGACATGGGGCTGTTTGTGCATGAGAACTTCAGGGGAGGACAAAAATATTTTTCCTACCTCTCTTAGGTTCTCTACCTGGGCCCTGTTAATTAGACAGGCAAGAGACAAATTAACAAAAGAAAAAGAAACAGAAGTTTATTAACATGTGCACTATGCAGGTACACATAGGAGCACCCAGTGATGCATAACCCAAAGGGTTAGAACTTGGGCTTGTATACCATCTCAGGCTAATTAAGGAAAAGGGTATTTTGGATTTGGGTGGAGGGAGCAAATTATGGAATGGTTACCAGGAAATATAGTATTCGAGGGTTATTTAGTAAGCTTGTGATGTGGATTTAAGTCAGTGTCCTATCCACTAATAAGAGCTGTGAAGAGTTCTCAATCACCTTTGGCTCAAATGATTCATCTGCCAAAGAAGAATATTCTGGGGCTGCACACTCTGGTACCCTTCAGAACCAAATAAACCCATACCTGCATCCAGATGGTGCCTGTTAGTAGTATTGTTGCTAGATAATTTATGTCAAACAGATAAGTAATTTTTTCAAAAAAAATAATTGTGACTATCCGTCTTACTGACCTCTGCTCCCAGGCCTTTGAACATACTATTCCCCTAACTGAACCAATCTTGCACTGTCATCAGCACTGGCTTTGCCTTTTATCCCTTTTCCTGAAGTATCAGATTAGATGTCACCAGTCTAGGAAGACTTTCTTATCTCTCATAACCTTGAGGTTAGAGGTACCCCCCATGTTTTACTAGTACCTTGATTTCCCATTCAAAGCACTTAATGCACCTAAGTTCTTGCTTATATATCTGAATATATTCCTTAGTAGCTCGTACATTCTGTGAAGTTTTGTTGATTCCAAAATTGAAAGGCATTTATGGTATGTAGCAGACTGATGATAAATTAATTACCAAAATAATTGCATAACTATGGTTTGCAGGGAGAGAGGTTGTTTTAGAGCCCAAGATGCTAACCTGTCAAAAATCACTCACTTTCTGATAATTTTGATGACTTATTTCATGCTTTTCAGTTTACTCATATCTACATGATTGTTCTTAACAGGCTGTGGCATTCCCAGTCCTTATAACTGATTAGTTGAGGGTGGGTTGGCAGTAGAGTGGGGCTAAATTAGAACAAGCTCTATATTTCTTTTTCTGATTAGTGCTCAGGGTTGAGAGGGGAAAAGGACTCTGCCCAAATGGAGAAAATATGTACTGGGCACATTCAGGGTGAATCTGGATGATGAATCAGGAAAGACCAACAGGGAAAATGGTTACAAATTTTTTACACATTAAATCCTTACTGGTTAGCATTTTTAAAATAATTGGTAAATGACTATGTCTATATATTTGCACTCTCACCAATAGACTGTACTATGGATATAGACTTCTCTGTCTTTGCCTTTGAACTTGAATTTATTTTTAACCCTGTTTTGTGTGAGTTTAGACTTTCAGCAAGTTGTCTTTATAATTCTCTTGCCTACTCCTGGCATACCTTGCAAATTTGCTCGTAACCAAATCTGTTTAATGAAGGTCACAGAAACTAAATCAACATGAGACCTGGGAGTAGAACCCAATGATCCTGATTTTTCTGTTCACTAAGACGTAGCCTCCCCTAATCCATTCTTCCAACCTCCCTCATCAGGGCAGGTTATAGAATTTCATACCATTTTGTCTTATTGATTGAGTCATCCATCTCTCATTCTGCAAAGTCAGGGTCCTTAAGTACTTCTGTGGAGCCACAGGGACTATTCCTCATAAGCCATCTTTGACTTTGTCACTAATCTTATTTGCAACTTCTCATAACACATATTTTTAAAAAGAATACATCTTTTTAAAAGATATCAGGGTGACCACGAAGGATCTGGGGACACCAGATCTTTTCCTCCTGGAGAAAGGCATGAGAATATGATGTACTTGTTGTGATACAAATGTTATCCCTCTGAATAAAACCTTAACTTCTTACCTAGAATTTCTTATTCAGTTACCTAAGACTACCATTCGTGTATGCCTAAACTTTTTATATATATATAATTTATTATTATTATTATTATTATTATTTGCCTTAGAACATAAGCTAGATTCTTCCACAGTGCAAGCCCCTTACTTTCTGTTTGGTCTTCAGTGATTGATACAAAGATTTTATTTCTGTCTTGGCCTAAAAATATCTTGTTAGCATTTTTATGAAGAAAAGATCGCAAGGATTTTTGTTTTTGACAGAAATAAATTACTCTCTTTCTCTACCACCCATTTTTGATTCTTTATTTCTTTAAAAAGTTTTCCACCATCTCTATTGTTTTCCGGCTATTTTTTTCTATGATCTTAAAGAAACAATGCAACTACATTTAACCACATCTTTCATATTCACCTGTGTGGCTCAGGGACAGCTTGCTTTATATGCCAGGCAGGTTTCTGAAGAGGTAGGCAGGAACTGAATCCTCAAAACCAAGTCATTGCTTAAGGATGTGGGGGAACTTGCTTTTTGAATGAACCCTGCTATAAACTTTTTCCCAAAGCAAATAAGAAATCTTTATCTTATCTTCTATGCAAATCCTGATTTCCAGCTTAAGCAGAGCCTTTTGGTCTGGTTCTCTTTCCTAATGGTCATTCCACAATCCTATAACTGAAAATCAGTTAATTTTCATTTATTCTCTGGCTTTTGTGCCTGAAAATGTCTTACCTCTATTTTTATTTTGGTACAGTCTTGGAGGAATGACAGTAGTCCCTGAAAAAATGATCATGCATGTGTTTCAGTCTGAAAACCAAGCAGGCAGAGCATATGCTAGGGAATGAGGCATCCAGAGCTAAGCTAAGTGAACTGTTGATGACATTTTGGAAAATTGCAATAAATCATTATTTTCTCATGAAATATAGAAGTGTCTGATTTTGGAATTTAATTCTCAAACATACTTAGGTGTGTTTTCCTTCTCCCTTTCCTACTCTGGATTGTTAATCATGTAAGTGAGAAATTAGTCATTTTGCTTTTGAGTCATTCATAAAGAAAGTTTTCTTTTTCTTGTTCTAAAAAGAGTGATCATTTTGCTTTTAGAGAGGATCTCTCCTTCTGGGGCCAGATGAAACATCTGAATGAAACAAATATCAATCAGAATTAAGTGTAAAGATGAAACTTAACTTACCTTTTAACCATTAAATACATTTTTGAAAAAATGAGCTTTGCTTTTATAGATTTCCTTTCTTTGTCACATCATTACTGAGTCAGACCAGATAACTAAATCTTAATATTCTGCCCAAGATGATGTGCTGTTTTCTGGCCTGTTCCAAAGCAGAAAATGTTAATGAGAACTGGGGACCTTGCAACTTCGTTAAACCTAAGGAACTTGGTCATTTCAAAAAAGAATCTGTGGTCAAGGTGCTCCCAGCAACAATAATCTTCCCAGGGAATCAGTGTGGGAGTCATTGTTTGACCCAGTTTTCTATCTACTCTCATGGGAGGCTGGGAAATGAATCCAGATGTAGAAACTGCCTTTCCTATTGAAAACCTGAAAGCTTAGATATTAGGGAAGAAAAAGGAAGACTAGAATGTTTTCCTATGATTCTGCTTTTGTGATCGATCAGCAACTGTTTCATATGAAATCTGCCCCCTGCAGGCTGAGCCCCAGTTGGAATGCTGTATCAGTTGTGATTTCCAGAGCTCTGAGGTCCAGCGTCACCTTTGTACTGGGCAGGCTTAGTGCCCACCAAGTCCGACTGGTGCTCAAGCCCTCCTTTCTGCCAGGGTATTTGGATCAGACACATCTCTCCAAGCTGGCTGGTCACTTGCAGCTGTAAGAAAATTAGTTTTCTTTGGGAGTTATTTATTGCTCTCAAATTAGCATTATATTCAGATGAAAGCAAAAACAAAGGCAGTTGTGAAATAAGGACATGCAAGAGTTGTACTATGTCTGGTCTTTTTTGTGCATTGATGTAAGAGCAACATGGATGAAATAAGACCACCGTGGTACTTTCATCACTGGTTTGTTGGTGGTCCCATCTTGCTGAAAGGCCCAAACAAAGGCAATAACCATGTCTGATCATTGATGGATTTCCTGACATTATTAAGAAGGACAGGCCAAATTAATGGTGATATTATCTGCCTGATTTATTATAAATTCTCCCTGCAGTTTCAATTAGCTTTGATCTTTTTCTCCTCCCATTTTAATATGAAGCATATGTGTATTTTTGTATCATTAATTTAAAAAGTCTACAAAGCATTTGGTGTCACCTACCTAGTTTCAAAGTAGGTGCCACGTAATGCAGTGGGGAGAACACTCAACTAGAAGCCAGGACTTCTGAGTTTCTGTCCAAGTCTAGTACTAACCTGTAGTGTGACCTTGGACACAAACTTTCAGCCATATTAATTTTTTGCTGATGCCACCTTGCACCAACAACTTCAAGTCTTAGGGCAATAAGAAATACGCTTTTTCTCTCCATTAGGCATACATTCTCGGTTAAAGCAGAATGTATTAGGAACTGACATTAAGAAAATTTGCTAAGTATGTCATTATTTTATTCCCATATACATAATTCTTTATAGAACAGGATAGGATTACCTTCATGGAGCAAGTTTAGCAAATTCCTTTAATTTTAGGTCATTGGTGATTTATAGATGACTCTTGTTCCCCTTTTTCTTCCTTGGCATCCTAAAGGACAAAAAGTATGAACTGTACATGTTTGCTATATATCTCAACAAATGCCCAGTTGCACTTAGGAAATGTCCAACACTGTGTTCAAAACCCAGAAAGAACCAGAGATAGAACAGCCAAGTTGAAAGTGAAATGAAATTTACATACTCACTGTTAGAAGATGCCTTAAAGGTGTATTAGTCCAACCACAGGCATAGTTCAACACTCTACACTTTCTAAGATTTAGTTTTCTATCACAGGTTTCCCACTTTTAACTGTGCAGGGAAGTCATTGAAACTCTAAGAGATCTCAGCTTTCTCATCTGTAGGAGAGAGAAATTGGACCCTATTATCTTTACAACCTTCTTTCCTTAATAGTCTCTTATTCTACTAGATGTTTCAGCATTTCAGAAATCTGCTCTTGGAGAACAAGACGTTGACAGGAAAACAAATAGTCAATAGTGAGAGTCTTAAGTAGTAGTAAAATTAAATGCTTTGCAGTTTGGCATAATGATCTAATAGTTTACTTAGTCCCTGAGAGAAAGAAGGTAAGGAGGCCTCTTTACTCTTTCAAGTCAAAACTTCTTGTTATAACCAGGTAATAAACTTCTTTGTAACAAACTGGATGGTACTTCTTATTTAATAAGAAGTGGCTAAAGCTTAAGAAGACCAACTGCTAATTCTCACAAGCAGCCAAATGACATGTCTTTACTATTGACATTGCATGTGCCCTTAGACCCTGTCTTTTACCATTGACAGTGTTTACTTCTCCACAACTTTTACAATAATGAAGTAGCCCAATAAAATATAAACATTGTTTTTCTAAATCGTTGCTTTGGGGGGTACTTAGATTTAATAGAAAACACCCTATGTTTTGGTAAAGTCTCTTATTCAGAACAATTTAAAGGAGTTTTCTTCTCTCAGTCATGTCTAGGAAAGCCAGTTTCTCCTAGAAGTCATATTTCCACTTACAATGCCACTACACTTGCTTTATTATGTGACAGTCATAGAAATTACTTGAAGTCATATGTCTAGTCAAGTATTTAATTTGATAAATGATTTAGACTATTACTTTAAAGTAAAAATTTGATATTCCTAAAATAAAGTTTTAACAAACCAGGTAATAACATTATCCCATAAATAATAAGAGTTATTCTCAAGAGTGAATGTGGTGTCTTGACTAGAAAGATGCACAGATGAAAGATGCATTTCATGGAAGAAAGGAAATCTGTGCTGTTTATCTGGCAACAGCAAGTCAGACCCAAATATATATTCACATGACATCTGAATAGGACCATGTGGAAGGACAGAGTCTGCCTTTGTAACAAGTTTTTGCCTTTGACATGAGAATTGGATTGGGACAAGGAATCCTGCATGTTACATGACTCAGAGGCATGGCGGAACTGCATACGTTAACATATGAAAAAGACATGTCCGGTATTTTTTTTAAAAACAGTTTTTTAATAGGACAAAAGTCAATTGCAATCTTACCTAACTATGGACAAGAACAGGCATAATACTTCTCTTCACAAAGAAACAAGATGAGCAAAAACCTAGTAATAATTATTTGGAAACTGTGCAAAGAACATTTGTCTCTAGATACAGAGCTATTAACTGACTTTTTTTTTTTTTTTTTTTAAAAGGAACCCAGACTTTCTAATGTGAATATTAGTTCTATTCCCAGGTATTTGAAAAAAGAAGTTATTATTATTTAAAATTTTAAGCCCTCAAGTATAAGTTTGAATATCTTTACCCTTTTTAAATACCTTGCTGAGATATAACATAGCTTGTTGGCCTGAAGAAGTTTCTTTAAAGGAAAATAAAGAAGTCAGAAAGATAAAAAAAAATGTGTGAGAAGAAATAAGGAGAAAAAGTATTCAAAGAGAGGACACAACTAAAAATATCATTTCACAAATAGCAAGAAGTTACTTAAAATAAAAATAAGTTTGCTTAAAATGCAAAGAAAGAGCATTAGCCGAGGGTAAATCTCCCAGTTTTGTTTTGTTTTTTTGGTATGCTGACTTTGGTCAGTTGCTCTCAGCAAGAGAGCGTCAAAGGGACCGATGGCAGACATTCTCTTCTGTGTTGTCTTGATACACCTTTCCTGTCACTGCCAAAGGGCACCTGTCACAAATCAGAGCAGCACTGAGATATATGAGGGGATGCCAGGAAAATTTTGGCTGGTGGTCTGGCCTCACCTCTGCCTCATTTGCCCTGGCTTAAAAGTGCCCGACCACGGCCCTGGCTGGGGTGGCTCAGTGGGTTGAAGCATCATTCTATAGACTAAAACGTGACAGGTTTAATTCCCAGACGGAGCACATACTAAAGTTGTGGTTTCCATCGCTGATGAGGGGGCATACGAGAAGGCAGCCAATCGCTGTTTCTCTTTCTCTCACTGTCTCTCCCACCACTTTCTCTGTAAAAGTGATTTAAAAAATGTCCACAGGTGAGGATTGATTAAATAATTAAATAATTAAATAATTAATTAATTAATTAATTAAAGTGGCCCACCATGGTCACTGATGATGGCCCCAGGCTGGATACACTTCATAACCATTCCCCATAATTATGTGAATAGCATATGTGCTGCATCCAATAGAAAAAAATGTTTTTACTTTCTGGGGTGTTAAATGAGACATGGGGAGCTGATGTAGCTGAGAGCAAGAGTGAGCAAGCAAGAACCCTCTGGTGAGGTCATAGAAGAGCGACAGTTAATGGAAAAAGCACAGACATATTTCAATATATATTTAATATCTTTAATATTTGTCTTGAGTTGTTACTGACCCCAGCATTCCAGTCACTAGTAACTAACCAGAAGCATTTTGTCACTTAATGAACCTTTCATTGGTTTCCGTGTTATAACATCTGATAAAGAGGCAGTGAACTTGGCGCTCAGTTCAACACAATTATCCTGTATCATATCTGGATTTGAAAAATGTTCCTTCCCCAGATGTGACATAGATTGTTTGAGAACGATAATAGAAATGTGTTCTGTTGTCCTCCAAAAGTCTTTCTCCTTAGACCATGGACGCTTAAGCCAAAACGGGGTACATTTCATTTAAATCTTAAAGTGTCTATAGAATTCATCTCACTAGAATTTTTCCCAATTAAGCAATAATCTTCAGTTTTCTATCAAGTATTTATATTTTGACTATATGTATTATTGTAGTGGCCAGATCAGCTTATATAACAAAAAGCAAATATTTAACTTTAATGTGGACCAAAGGCCAGAGTTTAAAAGACACTTTTTGTGCCCAAAGAGGTTCTTTGAAGCCAAAAGCTTGAGAGAAACTTCAGCTTATCCCTGCCCCCAGTCCTGCATTTGACATGAGCCATATGCTTCCAGCAGTCACTCTTGTGTGACTGCATAAATTCACTGAGTCAGTAGTTTGCATGTGGATTAATTTGTATAAGGCATCTGGGGGAATGCTGACTTGATATTGGAAACAAGGTTAGTGGATGCCTTGGAACTGCCTTTTTAGAGTTCTGTAACTTAGCATATTATTATTCTCACTTCTACCATACTCTGTCTAGAGGGATTAGTCCGGTAACTTCGTGAGACTAAATATTAACACTACTGAATCAAGCAGGTTCTGGCAATTTCCTCCTTGCAAGAAAACTAGTGCGCAAACTCTTTCCTTATCACCGAATGGATTAGAGTCGCACATAATCTGATTTGTGAAATGTTGCACTTGCAGATGTGAGTAGGTAGAAAGAAGAAAATGTGCAGACCCTAATGTTGTGCTGAGGAAAGGAGATTGCATGCAATGTAAAGGCGATATGAAATGCTGATCCATGGGTGTGACCCAGAGCTTTTAGAATCTTCCTGGTCGCGCCTGACTCCTAGTATAGTGATTTTTTTTTCTAAAGAAAAGGCAGATTTTCCAGTGAGTTAAGGGTTCATGCTCTGATGTTTGGTAGAAAGAGTGTGTATTATCCATCACTTAATAGATCATATTATCTTGATCAATTTATCTTCCCTTTCTCTCCATTTCTTCCTTTATGAAAGGAGGATCTGATAACAGAAATGGCTTTGTAGCATTGTTTTGAGGCTTAAATGTTTAAACATGGAAGCCATGTTATTTATTCAGCAGTGCTTGACACAGAGAAAGACCAGTGAGTGAGGGTGGCCATCTTTCATATTCTCATCATCACCATTTGACAAGAGAGATGCAAAGTGATGGTATCACTCAAACAATTTCACGGAAAAGTTAAATGGGCATTTACTGTTTTTTAATTGTTTTTTAAAACAATAGAGCTACACCACAAGTTGCATTATCACTGCTTAATGTCATGTACGATGACAGTGAGGGTGACAGTGAGTTTGAAGGGAAGGTGGAAGTCAGCAGGGAGTGAATTTGGGTCCTACTTCCACGTAAGTACTTTATTCTACTTCATCCACTTTGAAAATGAAGAAATCATATTTAGCTACATGTAATGGTGATATGGGAAGTTACATCTAAAGTGAAAATTTAACTCTTTTGTCAATGTGGTATTATTAAACAATAGTTTGCCTTGTCTGATGATAGCTTAGTTTTTTACCTCTGGAAAGAAGTTAGTAAGTTACTATTTTTTTTGGTAGAAGTGTTATAGTCTCATCTTTAGTTCTCAAAACAATAAACTGTGGGACATCTGCCTTCATTTCTAACCCTATGTCTCCAGCACCAATTGCAACCACGTTTATAATCTTTGTTTTATCTTTGTAAACCTGTGGAATCCGCTGAGAAAAAGGTGCTCCCTGGAGGATTTTCAGCTTTCAGAAAGAAAACCAATAATGGGAAACGGGCACATTGTTTAATCACTGAAAGCAATAATTACATTCCAAATATTATCAGAGTATGAAAAAAGAATGAGAGAGCTACTTCATCATTTATCTTGCTTGCTGCCTTGTCTCAGGCCCTGGAATCAGGGATTTCTCGGAACAGAGTCCACTACCGTGACATTTAGAGTCACCTAACAAATCATGCTTCTTTCTCTTTCCCAGACCCCATTCCTTCATCTGAGCTTTGGCAAGAGAGCTGGCAGTGATAGAGTATCTCCTTAGACACTTCCGTGTTACCCATACGTGGAGAACTCTGAATGGCACTTTGAACTGCATGTCTACTCCGGAAGAGAACAATTAGCTGAGTGACTTTTTCTCGGCTAAAAAGTATGGGATTAAAACATGCAATGCCATTCATTCATCTACGTAAACTTGTTCTTAAGGCAGCATTTATCCTAGTTTATCTGTGAAATCCTTCAAAGTCTGGAAGCTTATTTTCCTTGACACGTTTGGAGTGCCCTTATTTTATTTTGTTCTCTATTTGGTATTAATATTGTGATTTTTTAATTACATGTGTCGTAAGTTGGTCTTACCCTCCTCACTTCTACATCTTCTTCCAACATTCACACACACACACTATACACACAACACACAACTGTGACTCGGTTATGATCAACAATTTTGTATAAATCATTTTAGCACGTCCATTTTATCAAGTTGAATGAAGTGTCTATGCTTTAACCTGCTGACACTGAGGTAAACTTGCATAAAATACCATATTTCTAGCTGCACAGGGAGCTCAGCTCCAACCACCAGGGAGGGCTGCTGACTTATACAGTAGGAGGCATGAAGAAAGAACTGTGGCTGAGCACAAAGGCAGAAAAAATATCCTTAAGCATTTCACTTATAGCTTATCCAAATACTGCAGACTCCACCTTTATACCAAAATTTCACTCTCAGTATCTTCACACATGTTCTCCTTCTTTTTCAACCAATCTGCTTGTTTTCTTTTCCCTTCTTACTCTTTGTTGAACATTTACTGTATTCCAGTCACTAAAGCGGGCACTTTGCATTGATTTGACTCATTACTCTTGCAATAGCAATAACCCTTGGTGTGTGGTACTGTCCCATTTATGGTGGCTTCTGTGATACCGTGAGGGGAGGATATAGTAACATGTGCCTCATAATACTGTCACCATGCTCCAGTATAAAAGATTGCTCCTTTATTTACTGCTTCTCCCATCATACTATATCTCTTTCAGTATTATCTCTTCGGTAAATTGCATAGTACCAGGTAATTCAATATTGCCCACATGAGTGATTCCCTGCTTATAAGTCCTGAGAGCCCCACATAGGATCATTCTGGCCAGGGACTCACCCACTCTGCACTATGAGATTGCACATTCAACGTGACCAGTTAGGAAGTAAGACAAAAATATCTACTACTTTTTAACATTCCCCATTTTCAGTTCAAAAAGTTGCATAAACTTCTAGTTGTAAATATGTCAGTTTACATGGTCTTGTGGTTTGATTTCAGTAACTACACACACATGCATTGGTGTGTAAATCCCAATGCAATGTGAGGTGGGGGAAAAACAGGTTTCATAGTGGCACATATATAATAAATCCAATTCTAAACAAAGGTACATATTTGCACATTTTTTTCAGGCATATTTCTGATTCTTCATTCATTCTTGGTTAATCAATTCCCTATTTTTGGCTACTCGGGCTCTTTCTAATGATTTATGATGATGATGATGATGATGATGATGATGACATTTTTAAAGACCTTATTTATTTATTTTTAGAGAGAAGGAAAAGGGGGGAGGAAGAGAGGGAGAGCAACATTAATGTGTGGTTACCTCTCACACACCCCCCACTGGGGACCTGGCCTGTAACACAGGCATGTACCCTGACTGGGTATTGAACTGGTGACCCTTTGGTTCACAGACCAGTAGACAATCCACTGAGCCACACCAGCCAGGGCTCATTAATACTATTATTAGAAAAAAAGGCATGTACCAAGTATCCTAATACAGTCTTTCTGTGTGCTTGTCTAATTATTTTGTCAGGATAGCAGGACCCATATGGTGTCCACTTTAATGTAGCTATTTGATGTGAGTTGCCTCTGTGCCTCCAGGAATGGGCTTTTCCTCTGAGAGTAGTGGCTGCCAAATTATCTAGTGACTGGAGTAATCTGAGTTCATGTTGTCATGATTAACGAAGCATGCCAAAGGTCATCTGCATCTTATTTATCAACGAGTTCTCTGACATCCCTGAGAGACACTTATCTTTTCAAAAAGCCATTCCTGAGTGAAATCCTCTGATCAGACAGGAGCAGAGGTCAAGTCTTCTCATATAGAGAGTAATTGCATCTAATCTGATACACGTGACCACTGGGCAAGGGTCTCCTCAACTCTGAATTCTGTGGGATTGGATCAAATTAGGAAAGAAAAAAAAAAGGAGTGCCTCAGATACGGTAAAGACAGAACTGACTCTCACAGCCAGGGATTTCAACCACAGCATTAGAATGTGACTAATGTCTTAAAATAAACTAATTTTGAAATAATTTTTGAAACAAGGGACTAGAAAAAGTAGAACTTTATTGCTGGCTTCCTTGCTGTGAGCATAAGTGGTCTAGCAAAGAATTTCTTAGCCCCTGGGCAAGCTGATCCTGTCTGGGACCCCCATCTCAGAACAAGGATGGACTCATTGGTGCAAACATATCTTGAGTACTGACCGTAGCCAGCACCATGTTATCGCTGATGTGGAAGCTGCGCCACCAAGGACCAGTAGGGCTTAGCGGGCAGGCTGGAGAAAGAAGAGCAATGCTGGCAGAGGGAACCACATGCACAAAATGCAGTGGTTGACCTATGTGGCTCACCTAGAATAGTGAATAGCTTGGCTTTGCTGTAGGGCATTGCAAGCTGAGGAACAGTGGGAAATGAGGCTGGGTAGCATCCCAGAAAGTGGCAGAGACAGAAGCCCTTGCATCTCAATGGCACTTGTCACACTACTTGCTCACTTGGTCTTTTAATGAGCACTGAACCAGAACCTCAGTATGAATTCTTGTTCTCGCCTGTAAAATTCACATCAGTGGCTCCCCATTGCTCTTAGATAAGACTAAGTTCTCGATATGGCCTGCAAAGTCTGGTACAATCTGTCTCCAGCCTCATTCATCATCTTCCTCCCCAGGGTTGCCTTCTTCCTCCCAACTGCCACTCTTCTCCAGCCACACTGACTTTCCAAGAACTTTGCTCATGGGCCACATTGCTGCCTCCTGACAATGGGCCTTCTGCACATTCTGTTTACATGGGATTCTTTTCCTCCCTCCCACTCTTGCCTATTTATGCCTCTTATCCCTCAGGCCTCAGCTCAATTATTTTTTATTCAAGAAATTCTTCCCCGAGTTCCCTGACTGGATCTAATGTCCCACTCTCATAACACCATGTACCTTTCTTCACAGTATCAGAGGAGGAATAATTATCAGTGATATTTGGATAGAACTATGACACTAGTTTTGATTTCCTCTTAAGAAGTAACATGATCATCAATAAATTTATCAGCATCTTGGGGTGCTTAGCATGGGCCTCACACTGTCTGAAGCACTTTAGATTTGTTAACTCATTAATTCCCGTAACAGACTCCATTATACAGATGATAAAACTGAGAGAATAAAAAACTTAAATAACTCACCCAAAGTTACACAGTTAGTAGGTGATGAAATATGAGTGTGAACCCACGCAGACTGGATCAGAGCCTTAAGTCTTAATTACTATATTTTTTCTGACCTTTAAGTTCTAAACTGAACACATAGTAATTACTCAATGAATACTTCTTGAAATTATGAATGGATAAAGATATTAATTAATTACAATAATAAATTAATTAATAAAAACTCCATATATGCCCAACTCAACTGAGGGAAATTGGTCATGGCGCAAAAGAACCGTGATAGATCCTTCATTGGCAGGAACACATTCTAGAGGAGATTCAGAAAAGAGGGACTCTGGAGGACTCTATGTGATCTGTGATCAAAGGCTCATGAGATGTGAACCAAAGAAATTAGTTAGTTGCGTGGCTTATGTGTCCATCATTGTGACCTTTCCCAATATTGACTTTTAGGTTTGTTCAATGCCTATAATCCTCTAGAGTGATGTCTATAATCTTGAGTGATTATGCAGTATTTGCTAAGGGTTTCCTTGAAAACTTTGAAATACAGAGAGCAGGTCAATGGTGATGTCATCCAGGGTTCTGCCAGCCTGTGGTTATCTTCCTTACCCAAAAGCAGATTACCTTCGTCCTTTTCATCTCTATAAAATAAATACTAGACAGTTTTGTGTCTGTGTGTGTGTGGGGGGGGATTGAGATTTTCCCTTGAATCTGAAAAGATCTCAAGATAGAGAAAGAGGTGGGACAATGATTAAAACTAGCTTTAGGACCTTCGACTTTGGATAATTATCAGAAACCCACAGTCAGACCATCCTTTGCATTATCAGACTCAGACAGAGCATAGTCAGTCACCTAATGGACTTGCCTTTGCAAACCCTTTGCTGGGAGATCAAGTGGAAAAATCTGTCTAAATTGTTTTTATTTCTATGTAAATAATAGTGCACATGTGGTTTTATACATGTTATGTGTTATGCTATTATCAATTGCATTCAAACAATGCTAAGTAAATGACTGATGCTTCAATTTCACTAGTTGTTCTATGCTCTCTGAATTTGTTACAGGATAAATGAGGGCAACTATGGGAGGGCAGTCATGATATTTAGGGGGGGGGCAGGAAGTGATTTAAAATATAAGAGGTCTGTCCGCAAAAAAGTTCAGCCGTTGTTAATATAATGAGAATGGTTCACTTGGCTGACGTCGTAGCTCAGTGGATTGAGCATGGACTGAGAACCAAAGGGTCACAGTTCAATTCCCAGTCAGGGCACATGCCTGGGTTGCAGGCCAGATCCCCAGTGGGGGACATGTGAGAGGCAACCACACCTTAGAGTTCTGTTCCCTCTCTTTCTCCTTCCCTTACCCTCTCTCTAAAAATAAATAATAAAATCTTTTTTTTTAAAAAAAAGATCAGTTTATATGACATCAATGTAACCTGGCAGCCAAGGAGAGTGGACTGGAATGTGCATGTGTGAACAATGATGTACTAGTCAGTGGAAGCGGTAGATGACATTAGGTGAGCATCTGCACTGTGTGGCCATTGCATTCAAGATGACTGAGAGAGTAGAACAATGAGTCTGCATCAAGTTTTGCATGAAGCTTGAACATTCCTATGTGGACTATATGGATGATACAGAAGGCCACAGAAATGGGCAACTGGTGATTGGCAGCTTCATCACAACAATGCGCCCACTCATGTATCATATCTTATGTAGAGTTTTTTGTGAAACGTCAAATCACCCAGGTGACTCAGCCTTCCTACAGCTCAGATTTGGTGCCCTGTGACTTCTGGCTTTTCCCAAAACTAAAATCACCTTTGAAAGGGAAGGGATTTCAGACCATTGATGAGATTCAGGGAAATATGGCAGGGCAGCTGATGCCAATTGAAAGAACTGTGTGAAATCCTAAGGTGCCTTCTTTGAAGGGGACTGAAGTGTTATTGCCATGTGTACAGTGTTTCTTATATCTTGTATCTTCTTCAATAAATGTCTATTTTTTCATATTGCATGGCTGGATACATTCTGGACAGAGTATTTTATATATATACACATATCATTAGAGGATATTTAATACATAAAACAATAAAATTAATGTTTATATATCTTGGTACTCATGTTAGAGTTGAGTGTTCTCACTAATGGAAAAAGGGGAGATTTTGACTCTAAGGACAACTCTAGGCAACCTGAACAACAAACACATCAAACCCAGGATCAATTCAGTGATCATTGTCTACAGCCATTCAATTTCAAGTGCAAGTAGTAAAATATGGATTTAGGGGTGATCCTTAGTGCCAGATAGTAGGATTACTCATAGGGAAAGCTAACCAATGTAAGTTAGGGGAGACTAAATCTAAATTTCTTTCCAGAGAATAAGGTTAGTATGGACGCAACAAAAGCTAGACTAGTTTCTGGACCAGAGGATGACGCTCTCAGTGAGGCAAACCAGAGGCAGAATCCAGTAGGAATTGAGTGAGTAAGTCAAGTTCACATGTCAGCTTGACTTCAGAGCTAGAATGTCAGATGTCCACCCTACAAGCCCATATCAGAATGGGAGAGATGATACTAGGGACCAGAGGGAAGGTAAAATGAATGGGCAGTTGGGCACCAAGCAGACATTCTAACCAAGTCAGTGAAGTCTCATAGTGTGAACCTCAGAAGAGAGGCTAAGTTTTGAGGTTCTGATTCCAAGCATGATGAGTCAGTATATTCTTGTATGGTAGCCACAGCTTAGATTATTTCCAAATTCTAACTGTTAATCAGTAGAGAGCAAATGATACATATCCATCACTTGTTCTAGAACTGATGGTGCTGAATCATCATTATAGCTTGGGTCCTAGTATTGAGCCTACCAATTAGGAGGTGCTTTATAAATAGTTAAGGAATGAATGAGTGAGTGATGAAATGAATGTGAGTGGAAGAATTCATGAGTAAAATGTTGGGACAGATGGGGTGGGACTGTGCAGACAAGAACTGACAGCTCAAAAATCACAATCTCGGTACAGCTTTCAGAGTTAATTACCCCTCTCCTCTGTTCCTATGGTGGTTTATTTATTCTGCTTTAATAACATATATCAGTCATATTGAAATTATATTAAATGAA
Source organism: Tonatia bakeri (assembly GCA_004024845.1). Taxonomy (NCBI): domain Eukaryota; kingdom Metazoa; phylum Chordata; class Mammalia; order Chiroptera; family Phyllostomidae; genus Tonatia; species Tonatia bakeri. Next base: position 47,765 of record PVIA01004753.1, read on the forward strand.
TCTCTCTGCATCTCACACTATGAAATGCTTAACCATAGGGATCTACAGTGTTGCACATAGTATCTGGCACAGATTGGGTACTCAGTAAATATTTACAAAACTGAGTCTGTGAAGTTTCTAAAGCACCAGTATGCTTTGAGACTCACACTTCTTTTATTTCAATAAGATCACAAGACCTTATGATCATGTGACAGTCACATTGCAAAATCAGGACAGTAACTTCTTCGATTTCAACATCTCTTCTTCCAATTCTTCAGGTTCTCTGTGGATAAGGTTATCTCTTCCTTTACCTTCTGGATATCATATACCATATAGGATTGTCTATTTGTGACCTTATAGATTGCCCCATAGTTCATACACTTCTCTGATGCACAGAAATGAGCTCTCTATTCTAAATGAGCAGTATTAAGGGACCCTCTGCATTGATACAGATGCTAGGACCATACGGAGAAGATAAAGAATGTGGTCAGAGGCCAAGAGCAGAAAAGAGTGAAAGGCATGAAGAAGGGAGCTCCTCTCTTCCTTCCAAGAGGAAGAAGTGGCATCATTTTGTACTCCAGTAGTGACATTTTAATTTATAAGCTAAGAATGTACTGATCGCCAACTCCAAAAATTGATTTGGTTGTTCATCTGATTCAACTCATGTCAGAGTTTGAAAGTAATTATGATAGTGGAGCTGATAGGCAGGCAATTACATTTTTGTTCTCTCGCTCTCCAGCTCCTTCTCCCTCTCCTTCCCTGCCCACCCCTTCACCCCAAGTTTGTTGTTATCAGAAGGCAATGTAGGCGGAAGACAAGAGAGTAATCTTTGGAGAAGTGGTATATGGACTCCTGCCACATGGCCTACAATAAATAGCATGTTGTCTTGGCTATTCCTTTATCTTAATCTACTTTTCGTTGGCCTCTTATGAAAACTAACCAGATGAAAGATGCATACTATCCCGTCTCCTTCCTGAAAGTATGGAATAAAAAACGCACGTGCACTACAAGGCAGCTGCTGCTCCTGGCCTGTGTTTGAGCTGACTTTCCCAAATCTACAGATACAAAGTGTCTTTTAAAAAAGATTTTCTCCAAATCATAATTCAAACAGGAGCCCAGGGTACAAATTTAGGCAGGGTTGAAATCCAGGTCTGTGTTGGGAAATAGATTTCATGGGAAATTGAAAATACCCTTGAAAAAGTAGTGTAAGAAACAGAACATAGCATTGGAATGAAGAAAAAAGATTTTTTGCTGGAAGCAATACCTGGCGTGTAAGCCCTAAAATAATGTAGAGGATGGAGTTGGAGAGTGTATCTCAGATAAAAACTGCTTCGTAGATGGATGAAGAGATTGATGGATGGACATGGATTTCTTGATCTATTTCTATTTTGAAGAGTGTTTATTTAAAAACACTAAGAAATCCAAAGTTTTTGACTCAGCAGAATGGCTTTTGTGGTCCCAAGCTACTGAAATCAGAATTTTAGGTATAGAGAGTCTCCTTAATTAGTCCAGGAAATATGGGAAGGTCTAAATCATTTAAAAAAAAAATTTTAATGGACAACATGGGAAAAATTTTTAAAGATTCCATCCCAAGATTGATGGTATTCAAAATCATATCTCTCTTCTCAGAAAACTTGTGATTTAACCATTCACTATGACTATTTCATGGTTCAAAAAACTACCAGCTTTCCTCAAAAGCTACCCTACCCCAGATGCAGGCTTTCTCTGTACTCTCTGACTTCTTCATAAACCTCCTGTCCAGTGCCTGGCACACACACACACCCTTTTAATGAGTGAGCGTCCTGCATGTAGAAAACGTGTGGGATACGGTTGACTGAATTGATGTCAGACTGGTGGGTGTGAGACGTGCTATTGGCTTGAAGTTCTACTGCTCTGCAGGAAAGTGTTAGGGAATAAAGTAGGTGACCCTAAAAACATTTCAACTGCAGTGTATATTATTCACATGAAACAATGGAGAAGTATTTTACTTTGTTATTTGTAGACCACCTATTGAAGCCCTTTCCCAAAAAAGGGTGGGGAGATGTATGGGAAGATGCTCAGATGAAATATATACACATAGATTCTCAGTCTATGTGTATATAGATAGTCTATACTTAGACTATCTATACATAGTCTATACTTATTGTTATGTTGTCTAGTTCAAACTACAAATGTCTATGTATAGACTATCTATACATAGTCTATACTTATTCTTATGTTGTCTAGTTCAAAATACAAATTTAATTGCTTATACATTTTTACTTAGTGATACTACTTTATACCTAATCCTCATAAAAATCATGTCACTCTCATAGGTTTGCTCAAGTTTAAAACCCCTTTAGCACTCTTCTTGACCTTCCTGCACTGTCTCTGGCTGCAGCTTAGTGGTTAAGTGAAGGACTTTGGAATCAGACAGATCTGGGTCAGAAATTGGAGATTTGCCAGTTATTGTTTGTGCATTCTCAAGCTCTCTGAACCTCAGTTTCCTCTTCTACAAATCAGAAATGGTATAATTTACTTTTGAGAGAATGCATAAACTATTTAGCACAGTGCTTGGCACATGGTAACTACTTAATAAATAACATTCAATAGTTATTGATTTGTTACTGTGGTTGCTTTAAATAAATTCACTCTGCCATTCTTTTTTCTATGTAAAGACTTTAGCTGGTCTATGTATCTTTGGAACTACCAGATTCTCTTCGGTTTGGACTTTGGGACTTTTGTTGAAAACCACATAATCTCTGTAGCCATATCTTCCACCTAAAAAGCTTCTCTCTGTGGATGCAGAGACCTTCTTTGGCCTGTGTCACCAGCTTCCTGGGCACTCCCTCTGTCTCCCATCCCATTGACTCTCACCATAGATTTTCAGGCAAACTTCCCTATTCCACCCACCCGTCAGTCCTACAGCAGTCTGTCTCATCCTGAGCTGTTGGTCTAAAAAAGGTGATTTTCAACCAGTGTGCCACCAAGAATTTTTAAATCCTTCAATATCTGATTATTTAGTCAGGGTCACTGACCTCTTTTCTCCTCGACTGTCAAATTTAAAAAGAGGGGGGTGGAGGAAGAAAAAGGGGAAACACAATAGCCATCTGGTATGAATGGATCAAAATTATCCATATTTTTTGTCAGATCAGCAAGCATATATTTTTTGGTGTGCCATAGAATTTTAGTAATTAGTTTTTGTGTGCCATGAGATGAAAAAAGTTCAATATTGCTGGTCTAGAATAGACTAGAGTATTTCTTATTTCTTAATAGGCAACACCATGGGCAACATGCATTCATTGGCCTCTATAATTTAGATTTTATCTCTCTTTTTAACATCTTTATATGGGGTCCATGATTTTACACTCCTATTGACTTCCAAGGAACTAAAATATATACTAAAATATACTGATGTCTCCACAGATACTTTGGGGAAAAGCAAACAATTCACACTTTTTTAGGAAGTAATTATTTCTTTGTTATCTCCTCGCTATCCATTTTGAGATTGCTACTCAGTTTCTATACCTCTTAGTTTATATTCTGCCTTCACATCTACATTAATATATCACTTAATTATTATAAAATCCTCACTATATATAGTGAGCCAGGCCCAATACAATCTCATATAAATATCGTGATCAACGGAAAACCTTTGTTAAACTGTTGCTGGGATAAATATTTTTACACATTTTCTATCTTAGAAAATTATCATTAAAGTCACTTAACTTCAGTTCAGGATCCCACATGCCTCAGGGTCGTTTCAGTGCCCCAAAAGGTGGAAATATAGTAAATTCCGCTGCATCTGTACCACCTCAAAAACCCTGTGGCAAATCCTTCTTTTAGCAACTCCCTGCATTAACTTGACTTTTGTGTAAGATGCAGCTCTCTCTTTACATTCAAATACATTGAAATTTCTGGCTCAGAAGGTAAATTTGCTTTTTAAAACAATAGTTGTTAAGTTCAGTTTAAAACTGAATAAAGTCCAGTTGTTCAGTTCAGTTTAAAACTGAAGGAAGATTTGCTTCTGTTATGAACATGAGCCCCCATTACTTTAGAGGTTAGTATAATGGCACCTTATCAGATGCTGAAGAGTTATTTCTTCTCATTCTTGATATCAGTTTTTCTGCCTACCCATTTATTTATTTAATTCCTAATCACTCACCAAACTATGTATCATAGGTTGGTTGATCCAATTCAAGTGGCTAGCCTTTGACTAAGGAAATAAAAATGCATTTTGTGAAGAACAGATGTGAAGTAGAGAAGTTAGTGGTGGTGTGACATGGGGGAAAGAGTAGGACAAAAGGAATGGTAATATACCTGATATGCTGAATAGTGCAAGGCATCAGGAAAGAAAGGTGGTGAGCTGACAACTGTCGCCATGCAGAAACATCGGACTTTAGCATCCAATCCTTTGTTCACACTCTATGGAAGTATGTGGGCAAGAAGAATGTATGTCATTTTCTTGTTTCTTTGGGTTCCAGCACTTGGATCTACTGTCTCATCATACATAGCATTCTAAGAATACTAGGAAGAGCTAGATTTCACTTGACCCCATTCTGTTTTTCATTCTGGAGCAAGGACGAAATGAAGTTCTGTAAGGATTGACACCCCTTAGCACTCTCTGTGACTCAGGATACAAATTGAACTCACTGCTGTGGAAGCAGCTGTCTATGCACATCTAATCCCCACCTTCTAACCACCCAAGTGCTTATATTGCTGATAGCAAGAATTCAAGATCATTCTCGTTTAACTGGTGGTACTTATCAAAATGTATTTTCTTGTCTATTTCATAAATGCAAAGGTGATGGAGAAAAGGCTTCTTAAATGTTCCACAGTTTCATTCTATGCTGTCCCACATGCCTTGAAGTAATGCTATTTCGATTTTACCTGCCTTGATGCAGGTGAAGAATCTTGAAGATGCGTTCTCTACGTAAGAACAAACCTGCCTCATTCAAAACCACTAGTGGCTGCCAACCTTTGGACTCCTTCCACAGCTTGAAAGCTCTTCTGTCCCTTGAAAGTATCATACACCATGCTATAAATACTGTGTTTCTATTTCCTAAAAGGCATATTTTAAGCAAGCTGTCACTTAAAGGGAAAGCTTGAGGAAGCTTTAATAATAAGAGGACTAACATTTAGAAGATACTAAGTTCCCCTCTCTCTTCTCTGTGGTAGCCATGAGCCAGATTCAAGTCCATGAACCGTTAGTTCTAGTGTCACAATGCAAAAACAGTAGGTAGAGGCCATGCGTCCTGGGTTTGGTACCATCTGTGTCAAGGCTAGTCAGAGTGTGAACTCTGACTGACTGACAGGACTCAGTATCATATGTAAAGAGTATTGTGAGAGTAAAATACCTATGTAAATGAAAAGTATGATTATTGTGATCGGTGACAATCTTTAGAACAGTGTCACCCATGGGATGGGGCTAGTGGAGAGCATACCATGGTGGGTGAGATTCATTTTGTTTATTCCAACATGTGCTGGAATCTTGGAGGCAGTAAAAAATGACACAGACTTGGTATATGATAGTGATTTTTATCATTTGTTACATAATAGCTCTAAAATCTTAATAATGATCATCTGGAAACCTTTAGCCAACAGTTTCCCAGTTTCCACAATATTGCCTAGGAGTGCTGAAGAGCTGACTGTAAGATATAACTAAGAAATTGAATCTAATTAAGCCTGAAGGGAGAAGCCCATAGGAGTAATTATCTGAATTGGAGTTTTTTCTGAGATTTATTCTGTCATACAGAATGAACACTATGGGCGGTCTACCATGACCCAAACAGATAAGGATTATGGCTCCATGTGCAGGACAGCACTCAGATTCAGCAGCTCTTCCTTGAAGTGCCCTCTTTATGTCTCTGCGTGGTGTCCAGTGTTCACAGACCAGGGGAGCTGAGGAGATTTGTCTTCTCTGGGCATGGTCCCTCTGCTGAGAATTGAAACAAGGGAACACATTGCCACTTGCCTACCTTTCAGAAAAATGACTGCTGTGATAGCATAAATATCCCAAGAGCTTTGCCTTGATGGAAGTGTGCTTGTAATGATATGATTTTGGTATCCAGCCCTCTGTGGATAGCTTGGCATATGTCTTATGATATTTAAACAAAACCGACTGATAAAGTAGATGTTAATTGGCAGTTAGTGACGAGGCATCAGGTCTTTGTTACCCAGCCTTTCAGCTTACTGATCATTAACTAGGAGGAAATGTTTCACCCAGAAGGTCATTAGTGCTATTAAGTGGGAAAAGAATTTAAAATGGTCCAAGTTGCTTTTTTTATTAATCAAATGAGGATTTAAAAGAATAACAAAAACAACAACAACAACAAAGATAGCCCACATTACAATGGAGTTAGGGCCTGTTTATAGCTCTTCTCTCTTTTTTTTTTAAGACTTTATTTATTTAATCTTAGAGAGAGAGGAAGGGAGGGAGAACGGGGAGAGAAACATCAATATGTGGTCCCCAATCATATACACCCTACTGGGGACCTGGCCTGCGTCCTAGGCATGTGCCCTAAGTGGGAATTGAACCAGTGACCCTTTGGTTTGGAGGCCGACAATCTGTCCACTGAACCACACCAGCTAGGGCTACTTTTTCCTGCCCCTTAAAGACCAAATGGTAACATTTATGGTTCAAGCACTGGATTTTCCAAAATCTCATTGTTTACTCTCTATAACTTCACTATTTTGACATGCACTAAAAAAAAGAGCTTTCAAAGCATTTTTCAACCCCATCCAAAGAATGCAGTTCTTAAAATTTTCAAAGGAAATCATTTTGTCTGGTTGCCACATAGTTTCTTAAATGGGCTTTAAGTAACTTTTTTAAACAATGAAAATGTGATCAAAAGTAAGTTATTGCTTACATGTGATTATGTAAATTCATAATAGCATACGTATCTTTAGAATTTCCTTTAGCATAAGCTGTTTGTGTTTTATTGAATTTTGCTGATTAAGCCTTGGCCCTTGCTTTTCGAGGAAAGTATGAATCCTGCTCCTCTTCCTTATTCATTCAGTAATCTCCTCATCACCCTTTAAATGCAACAAGAAAATAAAAATGATCTGACAGGGTGCTGTGCGTCTTGGCAATTAAAACTTCACATGCAAGTTGTCTCCAGAGAGAAAGTATTACTCTCCCCTTTAATAAAAGGATACAATCAAACCCTTCCTCAAACCTGTCTCCTTGAAATGTGCTCATGTCTTATGTAAAAGATGGAAATGGAATTTGGTTCAGCTGAAAAATCCAAGCAAGAGCCAAAAACATTTCTACCCATAAAATGATATATAAACTTAAATAACCCATCTTTCTAGCCAGATGGCTCAGTTGGCTGGAGCGCCATCCCATGCACTGAAATGTTGCAGTCTCGATCCCTGGTCAGGGCACATTCATAGGTAATATATGTAGTGGGTTCACTCCCCCATCGGGTGCTTACAGGAGTCAATCTCTGTCTCTCTCTCTTCTTCTTCTCCCTCCCTCCCGCCCATCCTCTCTCCCACCCCGCTATCATATCAATAAACATATCCTCAGGCGAGGAGGAGGTGAGGATTTTTTTTAAATCTCAACCTTGACTCTGACTATAAAAATAAGAAATGGAAGACGTGGTGTGTTCATGACCATCCCCCTGTTGTTTTAGTCCTGGGCTCAGTTCTATGACCTTAGCATTATTGCCTTTGCTTTTCTTTCTTTGGATAAATAATGCTGTAAGTTTGGAAATACCAGTGTTTTAGCTATGGGGCTTGGGATGCATAACTCCGAAGACTAGAGAAAGCAATTGAGTTGTTTGGAGATCTCTTTAAATAATATTTAAAAGATACTGGGTTTATTTTTGCACACTTCCCCCCCAAAATTAGGACTCAACTTTAGCAGGCTCTTTTAGCTACTTAAAAAAGAATATATATATATATATATATATATATATATATATATATATATATCCCTGTATCAAATAGGAGACACGCAGCAATGTTTGAAGTCAAGAGCATCTGATCTCCTAAGAATCAGAAACTCTCTTCTCTAGTCATATTTGTAGGTACTTTTTATTGTGTTGCTTTTTTTTAAACGGGTGAAGCTCAAATGAGCACAGCGTGGTCCAGATGGTGTTTAAAGCTGCCCAAGTTTCTCTTATGTAACTTTCTCTTCGTAAAGTGTGCCCCAGCTGAGAAGCTACCAGAGTGTTAAAACTCACTTAGTCCCTTTTATGTTTTTGATATCCTCACACATATGCACACACATGCACATGCATAGGCATACAGACACACAGACAGGTGTGAGCATGGCCATTCTGAATGTATGTATGACATTGAATCACATCCTGAGAAAAATACTGCAGGGCTTCATTAACTGTCTCTAAGGCTAGACATTTTATTCTGTTGGAAGACAGAAAAACACTGCAGGTGAATTTCAAGACAGTAGAACTCTTACCCACAGATGGGAATCCTTTGAAAGGTATCCACTTTCTCACAGAGGCCTGACTGAAGCAGAGGTGGGAACAGGCGTTCCTTTCATCCCTGAAGTGTGTGCAGGAATGACCTCATTCAGCTGTGCATCTAGCAGTGAAAATTAGATTGATGCAACAGTTCCTTTCTTTAAATTCCCAGAACCTTCATTCATTCTGGCATTAAACAAATGACATGTACCAGCACTTGTGTAGAAAAATCACTTTGTTGGTGCATTTGATTTGGTTGTTTGTCAAGTAACAGAGGTAGGCCCTGGCTGGTATGGCTCAGTGGATTGAGTGCGGGCCTGCAAACCAAAGGGTTGCCGGTTCAACTCCCAATCAGGGTACATGCCTGGGTTGCAGGCCAGGTCCCCAGTTGGTGGCACATGAGAAGCAACCACACATTGATGTTTCTCTCCCTCTCTTTCTCCTTCCCTTCCCCTCTCTCTAAAAAATAAATAAATAAAATCTTTAAAAGAAATGTAACAGAGGTAGGTTTCCCTGGTGTCATCCAGTGCCTCACGTCTGTCTCTTTTTCAGCCTCTCTCCCCTGCTCTCATTATTCCTCCCTCCCCCTGAATATATAAATATGTATGTGTGTCATATACATACATGTGTATGTCAGATATATATGTGTATATACATATACACATATACACGTGTGTGTGTGTATATATATATATATATATATATATATCTGCCTGTCTAGAAGGTATCCAGCCATGTAATAAGAGAAACAGAGATATTTACTGAAGAAATTACAAAATACAAGAAGCATTGTACATAGAGTACAATGACACTTCAGTCCCCTTCAAAGTAGCACCTTGGAACCTCACACAGTTCTCTCAATCACCATCACTGCTCCATCATATTTTCCTGAATCTCGTTGATGGTCTGAAATCTCTTCCCTTTCAAAGGTGATTTTAGTTTTGGGGAAAGCCAGAAGTCACAGGGTGCCAAATATGGGCTGTGGGGGGGGGGGGCGAGTCACCTGGGCAATTAGATGTTTTGCTAAAAATCTCTGCAGGAGATGTGACATGTGAGCCAGCACATTGTCATGATGAAGCTGCCAGTCACCAGTTGCCCATAGCTGCAGCCTTCTGAATCACTCAAATTGTTTCCACAGAAGAATGTTCAAGCTTAATGCAAAATTTGATGTGGGCTCTTTGTTCCACTCTCTCAGTCATTTTGAATGTGACAGCCACACAGTACACACGCTCACTCAACAGCATCTACTGCCCCCACTGGCTAGTAGAATGAAGTCATCATTGTTCACACATGCACATTCCAGTTCACTCTCCTTGGCTGCCAGGTTACATCAATGTTGCACAAACCATTCTCATTATATTAACAATGGCTGGACTTTTTTCTGGACAGATCTTAAGTATACAAATGTGTGTGTGTGTGTGTGTGTGTGTGTGTGTACAAATTTATATATTTGTTCCACTACCCAACTTCTTCCTATTTATTTTATGCTCATGCCAAACTAAATTAGTCTCTTATTCACAGTCCCTCCTTTCTCCTTTCCTGTTTCTATGTATTAATTTGCTCCATATACTTGGATGGTTCCCACCTCTGCCTCCTAATACCCTATTATTCTCTGAAAGCCAAACCCAAAGACCATTATCTCCATGAATTCCTCTCTGCCATTTCAGTCCAAAGTTACTGCTCTTCCCTCAGAGCCTTTTTTTTTCCTTTTACTATTGTTTAAGAACATTTATCCCAGACATTCACCTACTTAATTATAAGCTTCTTGAAGACTGGGGTTACTTCAGATGCTGTTTTTCTTCCCCAGAGTATTAGCTCAGAAAAGACTGGTGACACATCCTCCCTGGAACAGCTGGGAATACTCCTGGAAACCACTGAACAGAATTTTTCTCACTGCAAAGGAATTTATTTCTAGAAAAATTGAATGCTCACCTTGAAGTTCTTAGCATCATTTGCTATTCTACTTAAATCTGTTAAAATAATAGTTAGCAAATAGCCACTTCCTCAAAACCCCAAGTATCTTCTACTTCCAGGTGACTTGAATCCTTCTCAGCAAGATTCTCGTCTGCTACACCATAAAGCAGATTGAGGTCAGGGATGGCAGAAGCTTCTGGAACCCAGCTCCCATACTATGGCCACTGTCCGTTCTAATTAATGAGTTCTTCTCCTGCACTGATTGTTAAATACTGACTGTTAAATTTTATATTACCACTGCCAATATCATTGTTACAGCCAGTGACACCCACAAGGGACAGTTAAAGCTGCCCACTGCTTAGGGGATATGTCTGCCCTTCACTTAGCAGAGAACTAGTGTTCTGAATAAGTACTAGAGATTCTTGAACATTTTCCCAATTTGGCTGTAAAAGATAATTAAATTGGGGCCCAAGCTTAAAGCACAGATATAGCTATAGATATATCCTATGACATAAATAAAGAGATATACTTCTTTAATAGAGAAGTAACTAGGGAATTTGATTCCATTTGAGCCTGTGTGCTGAGCAACTGCAAGCATATTAAAATTATTTTAAATACAAGCATTCATTGCCTTTGCCTGTAAGATATTACTTATGTGGGAAATTAAGAGCCCAGTCCAATGTGTTCCCGAGTATACAGTCTATGAAGGTATTTAAAACCTAAAGTATATTTATTCTGCATTTAAAGATGTTTAGAGACTAGGATTACTTAAATGATCTACCCCTCTTAACCGCAGCCCCACCCCCTCCAAGCATTAGTATGTGTATTGAAGAAAAGAGGAGCAAAGGGGTGATAAACTGTGTTAACTGTACAATGTTCAAGTAAGATTTATCTAAGAAGAACGGTCTAGTGTATTAATGCAAATATTCAAAGATAGATGTTTATCTTAATGGACTCAGAGGTTCTTGCAAACAGCATAATTGTTACAGTCATTTTACAGGGCATTTATTCAGAGCTATTACACTTACACTTTTTTTATATAGAGAATTCTACTTAAAGGTTTAAGTGAGACAGGGCTAGTCTGGGTAAAGAACCACGGGTTGATTTTTCCTGGGCTCTGTCCAGCCAAGGCTTCTGGGAATAATGAGAAGGGAAACACAAATCTCTTCTTGGGGGACGTATTGGACTTTTGTTGCACAAAACTGGTCTATTAAAATGTTAAATTGTCCCAATTTCCAGAATACTACATGATCTTTGACTTACTTTAAATCTATAGTCCCGCAAATGAAGAATTGACTCCCTGGTATATGGTTGTAAAATTGCAAGATAAGTTGCTTATGGGCTTGTCTGAACCAAAGAGATGTTTTGTATCTTGAAAGTAAATAAACTCTTTCAGAGCCACCTCATTCTCCACAAACAGCTGATGAATGTACTCCTCCTCCTGACACCTCCAAAGGTCAGGATTAATAATCATCCAAGCACGGGAAGTACTTCGCTCTCCATCCTGTCATGCCACTCTGTCAGCCTGACGCCTGGCTTGCCCAGTTCTATTTAAAATCAGCAGACATTCAGAAAGTCTCTGCTATCCATTTAAATATACAGTGTGCACTCAAGATCTGGTCCAGCACTGTCATGACCCTGCGGTGATTTCGAACCAATAACAATGTCCTCATATTAACAAAACACCACAGAACGGTAACATTTCTACGTCCTGATATGCATTCTAGTCCACATAACAATAGCATGGGGTAGATGTCCTTCCTGGTCTCAAACTCACAGAAGAGAAGTAGGGAGTGCACAGTGCGTGATCATTGCCCTGAGCTCCCACCCCAGGAACAGAACTCACGCATTCTGACCCCAAACACAACCCTTTTTTTCCCAGGCAAGATTCCTTCCCTTCCTCAAGCTGCAGTCAAGGAAGGCATATATAAGGCAGAGATGTATTATAAGTCAGAATAGAATCAACACATCAAGTGAGATTTGAAGAAAGTACTGAGTTGGCGTGCTAGAGTATCTTATTTCTCAGCCAAAGGGATCAGGAAAATGCTGCATGAAACGTGTATTGCAGCTGGGCCCTGAGGAAGACTCTGCAGAATTTTACAGGCATAAATGGAATGAAGTGCAAATAGAGCTGGGGGAGGTGCACTAAAAGCCAGAACGCTGTCAAGAGTTCATCGGGCTTGTGCAGAGCATGGCAAACATTTGTTAAATATTTGGAATGAGGACTTGCTTACAGGGCCAAAGAGAGTAGTAAAAGGGAGTGCTACTGACATCAGAACCCACAGGTGGAGGATCTTGAATTAAAAGTACTTTTTTTTAAAGTCTGGACTTATTTGATAGGCAATGGGATAAATTTGGACCGGGAGAGTGGCACATTGAAAGTTGTTTTTTGTTTGTTTGTTTAATCGTAGTAATTCTTTCTAGGGTTCATTGAAGAGAGAGACCTGAGTGGAGGCAGGGAGTCTGGTTAGAGAATCTCATGATTCATCCAGGTAAACAACCAGGGCAGTTGAAATGCAAAACAGAGCAGCATTTCAGAGGTGGGCTCTGTGAGCTTGGTGGCTGGAGGTGTGATGCTTAGCAGGCAGGACTCAGAATGACTTTGAGGGTTTGGGCTTGTTCCTGAAGAGTAATGAGGCAACAGACAGGAACAAGACAGACAACGGCGGCAGGAGGTGATCATCTAGTCTGGGATGTGTTCATTGCAAATACTAACAAGATGTTTAATAGAAACTATTTTTCTCATGAAGGTGAAAATGTTTTCCCCTGCTTACCCCACTCCCAAACCATCTTTCCTGTTTTGAGCTCCTTTTGGACTCTCCTCTGGGCCACAGAATTGGTATATGAAGCACCAAAGTGACTGGGAGGCTTTCCAAGTCCCTCTTGGACGATACTAAAATGCTGCTTGGTGAACTGATGTGCGCCAAAGGCAGACAGATTACCGGGTGCTTTGCATCGTCTCTGCCTCTGGCTGCTCTCTGTGGATTGCTCTCTCTGCATCAGGATTGTCTGCGTTGTCTGTGCAACAGAGAACATGACCTGTGGTGACTGAAGAAGGGATAAATCTTCTTACTTAACCAGAAATCTGGACTCTGGAAAGTAGAAAACTGCTTGTTTGGGCTCATATCATACATTTGGCAATGTCAGTCAGCTTGTCAGGTCTTTTCTTGGCCTTTCCATCACACTTGCCACCTTATCGTCACAAAATAGCTGCTATAGCTCAAAATACCCCATCCAAACCCAAGGAAGAAGGGAAAGCAGTTGGACTAGCCAAGTCTTCTTTCTTTAAAAATATCAGGAATAAAATAAGTATTTCTAGAACGCAGACTTCCTGATTCATCATTGTGTCCAAATTAATGCCACATGGCCACCTCTAGCTGTAAAGGAGGCTCAGCTAGGCCAGTCAAGATACCAGCCCTGGTAAGGAGGAAAAGTGTAATGGATATTGACAATGTCACTAACATTTGCCTTTCCTGCTACACTATAAACGCTTTGAAGGCAGGGACCATGTTCCAGGTTCTACACCCATGGTATGCCAAGCCCTCCTACTCACCCAACACTTAACCAGACATAGAGGGATCTGGAATAGGATGTATTTGAGGAACCAATCCTTGTCTAGTGTGCTAAGTGCCTTCGTCTGTCTCTAGTTCCTTTGAGCAGCCTTAGGAATGTAGAAGCTTCTGGATATACGTGCGACTCTTTTTCAGCACCTCTCAGAAAAAAAAAAAAAAAAGCAAGAGGCAGACTACATGCTGGGAGGAAATATATGAGCTGCAAAAATAGAATGGTGCTCAAGTTCATTCCTCAGTAATGAATACATAAAAAGCAGCTTCTTAAATTATGAATGTGGCTTCTCTTGTTTATTGCCAGGTAATCCTGTTTTATTGACTTCTGTTTATTTCCAATCACCTAGAATGAGAGACTGCATTGCTTAGAGATCTTGATCCCTAAAAGATCATCATTAAAGCTACTCCACTGTATTTAGTTGTTTATTTTTTGCTCAAAGTAATTGAATCAATATAAATACCAACAAGCCCTTTTTTCTTTGCTCCCTGGAAGACTACAGGTTGAGAAGGGGTGGGGAGGAGAATACAGAAAAGCTAACTAAAGATGCTAGGATAAAAAAAAATAGTTTTGGCAAATGACATATTGATTTGTTTCAAAGAAGCAGAGTATAAATTAAAAATATTCTTCTGACACAGTTTTCAAAGATGCCACTGACTCAGCACAATTGGCAATTACTGATTTTTACTCCCAAGATGGTCAGTTGGAAGGACAGTCTACTTTTCCAAGATCAGCCAGCTCTCCAGGTTCTCAGAGGGAAGTTTGCCTCACAGTCTATGCCAGTAAAGGTCCTGGGTTCTGTATGATCAGTTCTCAGTTCTGGCTTTGCCATCCAGCACACTCCCACTGGGTAGGTCTAAGGACATTGTAAATTGTTCAGAAAACTTGCAGTCGTAATTCTTTTCTAAAGTGGCTACATGAAAACTCTTCCTAGAATTGGAAGGAGGTAAGAATAAATAAGGGCCGGGACCTCATTAAAGGTTAGTCTCCAGAATGTCATTGAATAGTGCTCTAGGCAGATGTGGAGGGGAGCGAGGCTGTGGGCGTGGGCACTGGGAGAGGCATACCAGTTTAGAGATAGGTGGTGGTGCTCTTTCTCTCTAAGTGCCCTTGAGAGAAAGTTAGTTAAGACCCATGGGCGAGAGGCCAAAAGGGAAGCACAAGGGACCCAGTTTCAGGAGCATAAACTATTTGCCATCACTTGAATTTCTGAAAACTATGTCAGATCCCTTTGGCCTATTCAAAAAAAAAAATTCAGAATTGTTCTCAAGGGCAGCTACATAATTTGTTAGGAACCAGTGCAAAATAAAGTAGGAAAAAATGATGTTGAAGGTACTGAAATATCAAGCTTTTCCCTTTCTTCCACGGTCTTTCAATTTGTCACAGTGGTTATTTTTATTTGCTATTTAAAACCATTTTAAGTAAAGAAGAGCCACATTTTCTAATTACTAGTGTTAATATTACCACTCAACTCTGTTTTGTGCAAGGCCAGTTTTAAATGCAAATAGAAGAGCCTTTAACTCAAATGTGGAATTGCTGAAGCAACACAATTGATATTATGTTTTGAACTCCTATTTCATAGGTCATATATGCAAATGTATTTTCTTCTTTCCAGGAGCCTGGAAACACTGCACGAAGCTAACTCAAATGGTTTTATTTCACTTCTTGATACACACACCTCTACAAACATCCTCTAACTTCAGCTTACCAGTAAATAAGCTAGTACTGAAAAGAAAAGATATCTGCATTACCCCATCTTTCTCTTTTATGCCATTATTTTGAATGGTTGGCTAGTACAAAGAATAAGAAAGGATGTGATAGGTTTCCTTCATTGTTCATGTCTCTTGGAACACTTATTGCCTTCTTTCTGCTTCCTAAGCAACTTCTGTTCAAAGGGAAAGTATGGCCTATTGGGGCTGTCAGTGCCCCCACTTACTCAGTAGGTGTAACACACTTACCTGTGTGTTCATTTCAAAGGACATGATATAAAACTCTGTAAGAGGAAAGTGTAAAGGTCAGCTTTGGATGGAGAACTTATTCATAGTCCCTCTCATCTGGAAGACAGTGCCAACCTTCCTGGAAGACAGGTTGGGGAGTGCCTTCAAAGATATCTGTTTGACTCATCTTACTATCACATATGGTGGGTCCCTGGAATCTTGTGCTTATGGGACATTAGAAACTCTCTATGTAGATGTTATGTGGTGGTGGGAACAGATGGACACACACATTACATATGTCTCATCTGCTTATGCACATACTCCATTGTCTCACTGAACTTCACTTACAAAACACAAGTTTGAAAATAAAATGGTTAAGAATTTCAAGATAGTGAGAGCAGACCATTAAACCAAGTACAAGGCCCTCAAAGTTCCCATGCCTGGATTACCCCTGATGTATTTCAAGAACCCACTTTGTCAGTAAATTAGTGTTGCTGCTGTCCATGAGAAATAAGAAATAGTCTTGTCCCTTCCCCCATAGAAGTTCTATTGTGTTTGCTTTTGCAAATTGTTCTAAATCTACAGCCACAATAGGATTATCTCTAGCTAGTTGCAGCCTGGGAACGACAAAGTGCCATCTGGAGGCTGAGTCCATCTGGGCTCCTGAATTTCCATGCAATACTACCTGAAGACTTTCTCTCACTTGGAATTTGTTATACAAATCAAAGATCTTTATCTGAATTCACTCCCCAATCTTTCTCTGTGGGAGACTGATATTATCTTCCAGACATGAGTAACTAGGGATGAATTCTCATTCCAAAGCTGAAATCTTTTGTATTCTTCCCTCTCTTGGGGTTTGAAATCATGTTGTTCAATTGCCCATCATCTTCCTCTCACAGTTCTGACTCAGTCTTAACTACAGATCACCTGTAACTCCTACAATATTTTATTGAATCATGTAAAATATCCTTTAACTGCTGCTGTGGTTCTGACATCTGTATCTGACTTTTCTAATATTACATTACATGGCTGAATGGCAAATATTCTTTTCAGCATGATAAGTTAAAGGCAATCTTGTCTTTTTATCAGTTGTAGTTGACATTCTCTTCTTTGCATTTGGTTGTTCTGGGTACATTTTCTTGGCCACATACTAAGTTCTAGGTTATACTCTTATTTCTTGTGTTTGCTCCACAATGCCTTGAGCTTGCATTTCTTTCTTAGTTTTTTTGTTTATTAGGCATGAACCTCAGTCGTGCTTATGTGAAGGTAGCAGTTCTCAACTCCTGTTCACATCAACAGACCTGGCAGATGTTCACATGCATCACACACTATTTTAGTAAAAGTGTCCTATAGGCAAAGTAAATTTTAGGTTCTGTTTGATTCCCAGTATCTTGCTGTTCTCCCACTCCTTTCTCTCCTGCTCATCTGGCATACCTTAATTCATTATGAGACCAAAGATTGAGAAACAATGTTATTTGCTCTGGACTGAAGGGCTGACCTTACATCTGTTTTCAGAGTTGCTGACCAATATCCAAGACTGGCTTTATCCTGCAACTTCTCTTTTTTCCTCTAATATTTGGGTCTTATTAAGTCTTCTAACCTGCCAGGAAGGGCTGTTTCTCCTGTGTTGGATGGTGAGATTATACTACAAAATAGAGAGTCAAGAGAAAGACCATCTCACAAAGAAATAAGATTTTGTTTTTCCTATTCTTTTTTCAAAAACCCAATTCTTCTCCCTGAACTATAGGACAAGAAAGAACATGGAGAAATGGATCATATGAACATTTCTGGCCAAAAAAATCACACACGCACATACACATTGGTGCTTCCCATAATGAAGACTTTTGTTTAGAATTTTTAACACCCACTAACTGATACATTCACCACTATTTGTGGGTCACATTAATATCTGGCCTTGGTCACTTACCCTTTAAAAACTGAAGCTTGGGTTTAATAATAATATTGGAATAAAGAACTCAACTCACTTAAGAGGAAATACCAAGTCAAAATGAAAGAAAGAGAGAGAGAGAGAGAAAGGAAGGAAGGAAGGAAGGAAGGAAGGAAGGAAGGAAGGAAGGAAGGAAGAAAGAAAGAAAGAAAGAAAGAAAGAAAGAAAGAAAGAAAGAAAGAAAGAAAGAAAAAGGAAGAAGAGAGAGAGAGAGAAAGAGAAAGAAAGAAAAGGTGGTCTTTGAGCTTCAGCTAAATTGTTGGCATTCCTTTATAAGGGTCAGACTGTAAACACTCAAAACAAGGTTGGTGGTGAGCACCAAAAGAGTTTACAGAGGAAACAGAGCCAAGCCTTTCTGATTAGCTGTCCCAGAGAAGGCTGCACCCATAAGAAAAACAGCCAAGAAAGCCAGACCTTTATGTGTATGCAATCAATAGGTGCCGGATCTAGATTCCTGGAGATGATGAGGGGTTTGGTAGGCGGTTTTTATTTATTTATTTATTTTTCCTGCCTCCTAAATAATATGTAATTTCTCCAGGCCAAGAAATAAATTGAAAGGATTTAGAGGGATTTACTTATCAGTGGAACACCACGTAGCATTACATTCCTCCTGCTTTTGGGAAGGTACATTGAAGTTTGGTTAATCTTCTGTGGTTCAATACTCTTCTTCCCTCTGTCAGGCTGCCTTGAACAACAGATAGATTAATCCCCCTTCTACCTCCTCTCCTCTCCCTCCTCCCTCCCCTCTCTCTTGATCCACCCTTCCTTTTTTGACCAGATGGAAGAAAAATCTTAAAACTGCGAAGAAAATAAAAAGATGCCAAACCCTCTTTATTTATATAATCCTGGAAGACCTCAGAGACCAAAACTAAAGGGCCCCAATCCTTGGCACAAAATCTGGCTAAGCTGAACTCGATTTTTCTACTGCTAATTAAATCTTGAGTCTGCAAAGGGATTTCCTTACAGGTTAATTCAGCAGCAAGACTTATTATCTTCAATAAATCATGTCATTCTTTCTCTTGCTCCAGAATATGTAGTGTGGAAAAGAAAAGAAAGAATGTGGAGGCTATTGAGGGTGGACAGAGTTTTATGCGAAGCTATTTGCTTGGGTTCCTATATAAACTGCTATCTTTAATGAGAGTGGATAAATAGTCAATTTGTGTTAGAGTGGGTACAACTTATGAACCTCACTTTACATTTTTGCAGCTCATGATTTAGCAGCTAATCAGTGGTTTCTAGTTTGGCCTGGCTCAAAACTCAGTATTCTGTAAACTCCCTGAGGACAAGGACTGGGTTTGTCTAACCCTCAGGACAGTGATTGGCACATCCTAGGCAGTTAATGGAAGACTGATTGAATGAGTAAAATGCATGCATAAATAAAATCATATGGACAGAACAATGTAATTTTGTTTGTTTGTTTTAATATTCATTTTTCTTAAAGAGCTCGATTCCAGTTAACTAATTTTGATCATGTTGAATACAGTATCTTTAGCCTAGGGTGTTTCTCTTTAAAGCTTTTTCATCTCATGTAAATATGAGCTAACTAAAATACATACACAGTCAGATCTTAACTTGGCAAGTGATTATCTCCAGGAGTGGGTAGAGAGAAAAGAAGAAAATAGTGTTTTTAAAAAAATGCAAGGACATGAACCCCAAAAGATGGTTTTAAAATTCACAATGTGTTGTTCCATTAAAGATTCTTAGACAGAGGTGAGACACAAGAAATCAGAAAGCCTCTTAACCAGACTACAACTTTGTCACCATCATTCACAACCTGCCTCTTGATATGCCCCTTTTACACTTGAGTGTGAATTAATTGTGTCCTTTTCATGTAATAGTGTCAGTGGCTTCTTTTAAATATGACTATAAAGGGGATGCTCAGAATACAATGAGGTATAAACAATCATACAAAATCTTAACTATAGTTAAGGTTGTTTCTTCATTGGGTTTGAGTTGTGTGAAATTGATGGTGTTGGTTGCAGGGGGCGGGGTTTTGAGATTATTGCTTCTAACAAGCTTGTCCAAGTTCTAAGTTTTTCTGTCTTTGGTACAGTCTAAAAATTACACAGTTCGTGTGTGTTTGTGTTGGGGGGAGGAGTTATCTATTAGCATTGATCAAAGATGGACCTATCAATGGCAAGAATTTAATAACAAAAATCTTAATAGATAAAATTAAATTGAGATGGTCAAACTTCTAAACACTCATTAAAATTCATAGATTCACCTAGAGTCAATGGGCTCTTATTTAATTAAAAGCACCTCAGACATCCTTTATTTAAATAGAGAATGAAAACTCATAATGCAGCTGCTAGAGACCCTCCCTCACATGAGCTGCTTAAAATGCCGACTCCATCTCAGAGTGGAAGTATAGAGTGGGGAAAGGAAAACACCCAGCATTTGAAGGAATTTAATTCTTTTTAGCATGAAGCAGCTACAGAGATATATGGCTTTTTTCTGTGGGACTTCAGAATATTTATGGGCCTTTCCCTTTTCCTTTTTCACTGGAAGAAAGGCGATCATCATTCTTGAGTGTGTTATTTATAATTTCATAAAGCTGTTCAGTGGCAGAACTTATTTTATCTTGCACTTAATCTCGGTCAAATCACCATGCTTCCAAGGAGCTGGATGGAGAAAAATGATTATCCCCCAACATGATTAGCCTATTCTCAGTATAAGATAAAGGGCTAAAGGATGGAAGTGGAAGCCACAAGTAGATACCTGGGCAGTAAGGAGGGGACCTGCTGAAACTATCTTGAGCTTTTCTGATCACAGCGCAGACATTTTTCTCGCCACCAAGTGATATAAAGCAATGAAGAATGATGTGGAACGGTTCCTGTGCTGAAATGGGGTCGAGCCCTTCAGAGTAAATAATTAGAAGCAGGCGATTATAGAAACAATAACTCATTGGAGGGAAATGAGAAGCCAGGTTTGTGAGACTGAGGGAATTGGAAGATAAATTTACCTATAAATTTACTTGGGTGGACAGAATTTTGAGCACTCTTCTAGCCCAGTTTATTCTGAGGAAATTTTAATAAACATTGGTGGGGGGAAAAAAAGAATATAAATGCAATAAAAATTCTTCCAGGAAAGGAATAAAGAGGGATCCTGCCAGAGAGATATTTTATTGAAAGTTATTATAATACCTATCTTTAGTTTTATGATTCCTAATTCAGAACCAAGTAATTTCAACATGTGAATTAAAAATATGAAATTCATATTTTAAAACAGGGTAGGGTGAATTATTACTTTTAATATAGGACTTTGCTAATATATAGGGACAGGAGAATATTTTCCTCCTCTTGAGAAGACGAAGCAAGGTCTTTAATCAGCACCGTGGAGAAATGGGTGTAATCAGACCCACACACTATGTTTCGAAACCACACGTACTGGCTTTCAAAGGAAATGCGACAGATAATATGGGAGAAGGAGAAAAGTCTGATAGGGCAAGATATTAAATTCATGATCATTGTCCAAATTTTCATGAATAACATAGTAAATCAAATAACTGCCATACTGTCATTCTCATAATATATCCCTCCACTCCAGTCTGCCTGAACTACTCATAGATATACAAATAAACTCTGCTTTTTCATACCTCTGAGCCTCTGTAAGACTGTTCTCATCTAGAATGCTCTTTTCCCGCCCGTAGCTCTCAGCTTCCCAGCTACTCTGCTGCCTGTCCCTGAGGGCTCATTTTCCACTTCCCCTTTGCCCAGGAGCTATCTCTTTTCCCCTGCTGTTTGCTCCCTTAGCATCTTGTGTTTATGCTTGCCATAGCATTCAGTTTACTATGTCAAATCTGCCTGTTTACTTGGCTGCCTCTTCAGGGACCGTGAATTCCCAGAGCAGAGGAACTGTGCCTTATCTATCACTTTATCCCTCATCACTGTTACAGTGCTCGACACATAGGTGTTCAACAAATATTTATTAAAGTAATAAAGGAACGAATGAATGAATGAGCAAAACACCATTGTAATCTAGTCATATATCACTGACATGGATCTAGTAGCCCAGCCTCTAGATCAAATTATTTGGTTTGGAGTAGTCATAGATCTTTTCTTCCTTGAATGACTTATAAAGTTGGTTTTTGATGTGTGGGAACCATAATAGGTAAACAATTTCAGCACAGCCATTGGGAGTTATGAGAGCTTTAGACAATCATTATGAGGAGAAAATGTAGAGAAGATGACGTGGAAGGTACCCTGATGAACGTTCTCGACATAACGACACAATTAGAAGAGTTTCCTAAAGCTGCAACTTGATGGAGGATGGATGGATGGTGGACCCTTGAAAATGGCAGGTGTCACTGAAAAATGTCTACACCCTTAGTTATTATGACCACTAAATGGGTTTATGCATTAACTTCTTAGTACAAAGCCTGAATATAGAAAGTGTTTAATAAGTGTTAAATGTGATTAGTAGGCATGCTTCTAGATAGTTCAAATATCCTTTTATTCTTAAAAGTACTGACTACTCTCTTCCTCTAAGGAGCTATGAGTAATTATGAAAAGTGGTTGTATTTTAGGAAAACACACGCACACAGCCTAGGGTTGCTACATGCTATTTAAAGACAAAAAATCTGTACTTCTGTTCTACTTATAATAATTGTGTCTTCAGCCTGTGTGTATCTGCAGTACTATACCAGCCATGGGAACCAGTAGTCAAAGAAGTGTGCCTTTTCTTCCAAGGCACAGAGTCAGACCCTGAATTTATTTACTTATAGTTGAGGAAGGACACAAAGAAGAATACTAAAAGGCACTCATAAAGCCTTGGGTGTTCTGAGGGTAACTTTGAATCATATTGTCATTACTTTTGGATATAATCCTAAGCGCATATCATAAAAACCCTGGCTTGGCCTGGCTGGTGTGGCTCAGTGGATTGAGTGCTGGCCTGCAAACCAAAAGGTCACTGGTTTGATTCCTGGTCAGGCCACATGCTTGGGTTGCCTGTCCCAAAGTGAGGGTGTGCGAGAGACAACCAACTGTTTCTCTCACATGTCGATGTTTCTCTCCCTCTCTTTCTCCTTGTCTTCCCTTCTTTCTAAAAATAAATAAATAAAATCTTCAAAAAAAACCTTGGTTTATACTTATTGAGGTTTTTTTTTTTTTTTTACATGGCAGGGACAAAGATCACAAAAATAAATAAATAAACAAATCCTTAAATGTAGTGTTCTTAATTCCGAGTCCTCTGCAAATCAAAGCTAGTTGCCTCTGGCCAAGCGAGTTGTTCTGAAACTGCGCAGTGTGCTGGGACGGGCCCCGCAGCGCTAGAAGCCAGGTTCTCCAGATAAACAAACATTGGTTCAGTGTTGAGCAAGGAGGGTTCGAGATGTTTGTCATTGCTTTGGGAGTTTCACTGGCTGTGGCTGTAAATAGCAATGATGAGGTTTGAGGGAAAGAAAAGAAGGGGATGGATTTCACGTGTGACCCACCCAGAATGTCTGGACTCAGAGCCATTGGAAACAAATTGAATTTCAATTATTTTTCAAGTTCTCTTAGAAGCTTCATGACTGTATTTGTCTTTATCACCCCTCATGGCAGATGCATTGGTGTCATTGATTAATTGATTGTTTTAGTTTTAGCAAGTATTTGTTGAGCATGTACCATATGCCAGGGACAGAGCTTCCCTGTTAACATTACGTTCAAATCAATACCCAACCAGTGAGGAGACTCTCTGTGTATCTCAATCTGCAGGTGAAAACACTGGGGATTGGAGAGGAGAGGTAACTTGCTCCCCCAGGTTACCAACTGAACGTACGGGAAAAAGAGTCAGACTTGCTCTCACCACACCCTGCTAGTCTGCCTCTCATTTAACCTTGAAGTCTAGCCCCGCTCGTCAGAGCTGCTGGCAAATGTGCTTCTGTTTCTGGGAGGAACTCTGCATTTATCCATATTCGTACAGAAGATTGTGCAGAAAACAAATCTCTAGGAACTGGGCCTGGGGGCCGTGAACTGGAGAGAAAGGGGATGAGGACATGGAAGAGTGTGTGCATGGGGTCTGCAGTGGGGGACAGGAGCACTTGGAGGACAGCAGCTGAGGTGGTGTTGCGGAAGGAGAACATAGCTATGCACAAACCACAGGGGAGAAAACTTGCGTAGTGTCAGGAAGTGGAGGAAGAAGAAAATAGTAAGTACCCTTTCAACCGCACGGTCTAGTACTTTTCTTGAAAAAAAAAAAAAACCTTACATCATTTCTTTAGCCAACAAAAATTAAGATAACTTTCTTAGAATTAAGTTGAATATTCTACTAATATTATGTTAATGTGTTTTGGAGTTTCTATGGCCGTCATGCATTGTTTTTATGCATTTGCTCAATGGCCTTTTCCTTGCCTGGCCTTCTGCCCTTCAGATGAACTCACTAGGTTTTCATTAAGTCATCAGGTTTTGCACATTTCTAGGGACCAAAGCTAGTTAAGCATAATATGGGCTGTTTTTGCCAGGTCCTTATAATCGAGTCACCAACAATTTTCTAATTGATTCTACTTTAGAAGTGTATTCTCAGCCACTTTTTCATTACTACCCATTAAGGAGTATTTTTAGACATTTTTTATCCTAATTGCCCTTATCCCATAAAATTTTAATACCATAGACATACTATATATTTATTTAAGTACCATGGGCTGTACTTGGTAGGTCATAAATGCTTGTAATACCTAAGATCCACTCCCTCCACTCAAACAATCCTTACTGTTTTACAGTGACTGAACAGTGACTGTGGCCCTTTCAAAAATGGTGCTTGTCTCTTATAGTTGCCTTCTGCATGAGTACAGTCAACATTTATTCCCTCGCCACTGCCCTTGCCCAATTAACCAGGATGCACCTGCAAGGGGCCCCATCACAGCAGTAGCCCCCAGGGGAGTGCACTCACCACTTTGCTCACAGTCAAAACGGGGCCCCAGAGCACAACTGCCAGCCTCAGTTGCTGGAAATGAAGTGCGCACTTCACTAGTGTCTAATTGAAAAAAATGTATGTCTGAAAATTCTTTTTCCATTAACTTTAAGGAAGAACAGGTGTTGAAGTATCTGCCTGTCAGATGTAGAATAAAGATCAATAATGCGGTTTAAGGCACCTCTCTGCCACTGTCATTGCTAAGTGAAATCAATTGCCTAATATGGTGTCTCTGCTGTTCATTGCTCTGTCCAGTCATTCTATGCCTATTATGTGCATTTCAAAAGGATGTTGCCTGGAAATACTAAGCAGATGGGTTGTCATGTGTATTAGTTTGTGTAGGCTGCCATAACAAAGTGCCACAGACTGGGTGGCTTAAACAACAGAAATTTATTTTCTCATAGTTCTGGAATCTAGAAGTATAAGGTCAAGGTGTCAGCTGAGTTATTTTCTTTTGAGGACTCTCTCCTTGGCTTGTAAATGGCTATCTTCTCCCTGTGCTGTTAAAACATTGTCATGCCTTTTGGTGTGCCTGTGTCCTAATCTCATTTTTGGATAAGGGCACCAGTCCTATTTGGATTAAATTTACCCAAATGAATTCATTTTAACTTTATTACCCCTTTAAAGACCATGTCTCAGTCCCACTCTGAGGTGTGGGAATTACAATGCTCCTACAGGAAATTAAGGAGACACAATTCAGTCCACAATATCATGTAAGGAAAGGTATAGAGAAGCCTATGTGGGCCACAAATGCTGACTTTGACAAAGATGTATCTGTTCAAACCCCCACTATGTTTCTCACTGGCTGTGTGTCCTTCAGCAACTTACTTAACCTCTCTGAACTTTAGATCTCTTTAAAAGTATAGTAATTATCCTTGTCCCAGAGGATTGTTATGAGATTATGTTGAATTAATTAACAATAACTATAACTAATAAGTGTGTATACCTGTTCAGCACAGCATCTCGCTTGTAATTTCTTTTCCTCTTTAATATGGATTCAGACCTCAAAGCATTATCAAGCCAGTGTATACTCTCTATATTGAATACCCTTATGTACATAGTGGGATATAATTTTGTTTTTTACGTAAGATCTATAGATTAGGTAATTAATGCAACAGTATTTCTTGTGCTTGCCCTGTGTACCAGGTACACAAAGCAGTCTCCTCGGCTACTGTGTCTCAAGGGTGCGTCTCACTGCCCATGCCCACAGCCCCTGTATTTCTGGCATCAGATTCTCTGGCACTGGGGAGTTTCTATAGGATTCAATAGGAAAGAAAAAAAATGTCTCAAGTTGAATCACTACTGTTGCAACAAATGTTTTTCTGATCTCCAGAAATAGTCTTACCTGTGTTCAGAGACTGTTGTGTGGTATCTCTCTGCTGGCCCACATTACTAATTCAGCTAATTGCAGCAATTACGTGAAGAAATCACTGCTAGCAAGAGAAGCCATTATGCATTTCCTGAACAGACTGCATTCCACAGTGTTCATTAATTATGCCAGCCTATAGATTCACAACCACCAAATCATACACTTGAGACTGCACGCCATGTGCATTTGAAAGCCTCTCAAAGCTGCAGCACATTTCTGGGGTGGCTTGCACTCTTGTATTGCCTACCATTTGTAATAGCCCTTTTCCTGCCCTTCTGAGTCCCAGAATTGAAATTAAAGTCAGAAGAGGGTCAAGCTGCACAGGGTCAGGCATGGCAGAGGTATGAGTCCCTGAGAACCACTTCGGGTCTCTCAGCGTCACATAAGACCCACACAGATTGTCTGGACCCAGAGCCATTTACAGCTACACAGGAGTTAAAAATTCTGCATTCTACAGCGTGCCCTCTTCAGAGAAGAGAAACAGTAATAGTGATGGAGGCAGGACACAATGATAAGTCATTCACACTTTTGTTCATTGGTTTCCTTCTCTCTCTCTCCTCTCTCTTCCCCCACAGCCAACATCAGATGACCTTGTGTCATCTGCCGAATGTTCAAGCGACGACGAAGACTTTGTCGAATGTGAACCGAGTACAGGTAGGTTAGGTCAGTCTTGTTTCGCTTGCTTTATTTTTTCATTTGCAAAAAACAATACATACATATATGTGAATATACATGTGTTTTATATATATTATAGTGTGTTAATGTGTGTATTTCCTATATCTATATATGTATAAGTATACATATATAAATATTAAAATATAATCTAAAGCATCAAATCCCATGGAAGGAGTAACAGGATCCAAGGGAAACTGGAAGTCATTTCCTTGAAAGTTAAAGATGCTTTAACTGGTATGCGACCTAACTTGGAGGAATCAAACACTCAGATCGACCACCGGAACAGTAGATGCTTAGTAGCCAGTGGCAGCTATGAAGCTGACAGGGTGGGGTGGGAGCCTGAGGAGGCCTGTTTTGTAATGGCACCAAAACATGAGCCCAAAGTGGAGCCATTAAGGATCATTTCAACTTCATGAATTGCTCCGAGTCCAAACGGCAAACAGAACAAAACCAAAACCCAAGCAACAACAAAAGCATTTTCCATGGGATTTCAACAGCAGTTAACATGGTATTGTATTTATACTAATTTTGTTCATTGGGTGCTTAGATGATTTTTGCAACAACAGAGCAAACACAAAATTAGTACTGAACCATGCCATGTCAGCAGCTGAGATGCTTCACGATGTACGCACTGTGCTGAAGGACCTCGGCAGTTAGAAGCTTCGGTGTGTTCCCACTTGCACCCAGATACATTTCGATGATTTATGGTCTTTCTTTACAGTGAGCTATGTATGATGTAATGTCCAGCAGGCAACTGCAATCCCTGACTGTTTCCTAGCAACTTTCCCAAGTTGTCTGTTTTGAGACTTGCTATACGTTAAATATTTATATATACATATATAATAGAGAACAGATATCATTGAATTTCTGTGTATATTTAAGAGAATTAAAGCTGGAGTTGGGTTGGTATCTTATTTCTGCAAAAGTTAAGAAAAACACATAGAATTTTTTAGTTGATTCTTCGGGTTGCTTTATTTTTTCCTTTCCTTAAAAAAAAAAAAGGCAAGCCATTCAACATTTTATTTTGATAATTTTAGAGAACTTCAAGCTTCAAGAAGAAATACTACAGCAAAAGTAAAAATTTTCTAGGTGTTACCCCAAAGTGATTTACAATTTTTCAGCTTTTGTGGAAACCTGACTGCTGGCGTCTTGCAAGTGGCTTTGGATCCAGGAAGTTCTGTGGGTTCCCGTCCATAGTGTTACTTAGGGACACTATATTACGAGGGCCTTTTCACTTTGGAGTGTGGTCTCTTCCTTTGGAAGTTCAGTGGTGTGGAAGGAAAAGTAACTGTGACCTAGTTAGTCAGATTCTTTCAAATTATTGTGTAATTATCTCAAATTATTAAGTGTGGCTTTACCTGGAGAGAATATTATTCTAAGTGAAGTTAGAGAAAGAAATATACCACATAGTTTCAATTATAGGTGGAATATAAAACCAAACCAACCAAACAAACAAACAAAAACAAAAACAGACTTACAGAGACAGAGACCAAGGGGATGGTTGCCAGAGCGGAGGGAGGAGGGGGAATAACTGAAGAAGATGAAGGGGAATATAATGTATTTTGCCGTGTATAATGAGCACACTTTAGCCCAAAATTTTGAGGGAAAAATAAGGATGTTCAGTGTACATGTGTGTAATGATTGCATACCATAGGCATAATGATGGTTATAAGAATGCCATGTATAATATGCACAAAAACGTGGGTACACATTTTACATGGCAAAGTATGGCAGTCAGTAATATTGCAGTAAGTCTGCAGGGTGCAGGGTGTTTACTTGAATTACGTCTCTCGCTGTAGGGTGATCACACTGAAAGGTATAAAAATGTCAAAACACTATATTGTACACCTGAAATGAATAAAACTAATATAATGTCATATATCAACTATACTAAAATAAAATAAAATAAAATAATAAAATAAAAGAAGGCAGATGCATCCAGTCTATACCGGAACTCAGACACCAAGTTTTTAATCCGTTAATTCATCTAGTCATTCATTCAATAAATATTTCTTAGCACTTAGGCATTGCATTACATTTATACTAATATAATAACAGACAGCATACAGTGTATCTCTAGGTTTCAGTCCTTTCTGTTCTAATAATTGTCACTGTCAGAAAAGATAGAATAAGGAGACTTTACTATCTAAATTGCCTACCCAACAAATTCCTTTTGTGTATGTCAGGCATGTGCTAGGCATTAACGTTGTAGGTGTGAATGGGGCAAGATCCCCAGACTTTAATTTGGATTCCCTGTTTATTCTTTCTCTAGTTTCATTGCTTCTATAGCAAAGATATCTGTATCCATATACATACACAACAATGTTTTATCAAACTTTAGATTTTAGTCTTCTCGTAAAAATTAAGGATTAACCATTTTAAAATGTTACCACCATCTTTCCCTACTACCTCCTCCTCCCACATAACCATCTCCATAGCAACCTCCTTAATAACACCAAGGGTTTTTCCACACTCACAAGTTTTAGATCTCCCGGGTTGTGGGTATATATTGCCATTTGGTATTGAACATGAACAGATCCAAACTTGAATGACATTTGCTTTTTAGTGATTGCACAGGTGTTTCAGCTGATTCAAAGGCAGAGGATGGAAATTCAATGCCAGTATTTTCTTTAGTAACACAACTACGTGGGGCGGGTGGGGGATTACAGCAGTTTTTAAACAATCTGCTCTGTGCGGCAAGGAGGTATGGGAGCGGTGCATACATAAATGGGGTGTCTACCCTTAAGCAGATAACGTAGAGCTCTAAGACACTGATGTTGGTGTCCCTTGCCTGGGATTATTCTACTCGTTACACTTGAAGGATGAGCATTTCTTCTTCTAATATTTACTCCATAAAGTATTCCTGGTAAGAAATTCAGCTACACAGGGAAATATGTCAGGGACACATTTAACAGAGGAAGGAGACAGATATTCCTGTTGATGCAGACGTTTTGCCCTTGGGGCCAGATTAACACCGATGAAGGTTACATGGCACAGACCTATCAAGCCCCCTCCTTTTTTTTTCATTAAATGGGAAATAACTCCATAGCCTTCACATTTAAAAAAAAAAAACATTAAAAATCAGAAACAATTGAACAGCTGTTTCTGGGGCTACATTCTGCTCTGCCTAGAGAGAAGGCTTCCATTGTCATGCAGCAACAGGTAAGGGTGACAATGATATCACTTTGACATAAATTTTTGATTTTGAGATTCCATGTGAGTATTGAGATTAAAATTCTGATTTTGAATGCCCTAATTTACTACCTCAGTTTCTAAAATGTTAATCTTTTCCAGGACTGATGTTCAATGTCAATACACTAAATTTGACTAATTACCTAGACCTTTTTCTACTTTACTTAACATTTTCTCTTATTTTCTCTCACTATATGAGCAAGTTTTTTATTTTCTAGCTGTCTCAGTTATAAGTCATTTAATTTCTAGAAGTTCTTTTCTGATTAATTGAAGTCCACTAGAAGCTCTTGCTTTTCATAAATTTGGGCAGTTCAGTATATGCTAATTCAACAACTTTTCATGTGGACATCACATTTCAAATGAACTTAGTTTCCTTGTTTAATTTTCTTTAAATCAAATAGACTTTAAAGCTGAGTTTGAGTCAGAGGTAAGCCGTTGCATTTCACACCGAAATCCCACGTTGGCACCCAGCACATGGTTTGTGCAACTTAGTTGTATCGTGTTTGGAGACAACATAACATTTTTAGGAGTTAGGTTGGTGATGGTCTAGAAGCCTTATAAGTCCAGGGGATCTCAAATTTTCTGTGTGTATTTGCTCTGAAAAATATGTAAATGAGATCTTAAAAACAGCAAGCACCACCTAAGCCATGACAGAAAGACACAGAATGAAAGCTCAATTAGTACTTATTGCCTGAATTTGTATGACTCACAAAGGGCCTCATAATCTTAAATTAAAATTGGATATTTTTCATACTTCTGACTTCGTCTCCTTTTAAATAGCTAAATAAAACCCATTAAATTATTTAAAATCTATAATTTTAGATAAGTGAATATCACCCTAATAAAGTCACATTTCTCCAACAAAAAGGATTCTCTACTTTCCCTACCCCTTCTCTTTCTGGGAGCTAGAGCATTTTATGAGTAACAGGTAAGATCACAATTTCTGAACATTTGCTTTAAGAACGCAGAATTGAACCTTTAAAGTATAAAGTCATAATGAAGCCATCTGCCTCAAATGAAAATTTAGAATATTTGAATTAGGACTTAACTACCTGAAATTGAGGGTCAGGATTTTAACTTTCCTAATTTATAAGAGCTAATTATGTTTCCCACAAAGGAAGTCAATGTCTCCTTAATGTTTCAGATTTGTGACTTTGCATAGAGACCTTTTCTTTTTCAACTATCCTGTACTGCTATTGAATCATGCAAGAAGCTCCTATTTCACTGTGCTTCATACATCTTTGGATTTGACAATAACAAAACTACAGATGAGCTGGAGAGGATTCAAATAATACTAGAAAATAAGATTTGTTTTTCATGAGACTGTGGAAGCCAAATAACAATTAAAATCTTTACTAAGTTCACCTTCGTGATCTAAAAACACTCCGAAATATAGAGAAATTGATGAAATCGACTTTCCATGTCTTCTCTCTCCCTCCCCACTCTTCCTATCCCCAGTGTCTCCATTCTAGGAAATAACATCAAAACAAATGTGATTTTAGATCAGCTATTTTATAATTAGAAATTATCTACTCTCTGAGTTTTATATATTTATAGTCTCAAGTTCCAAAAGTCCTAGGGCAGGGGTCACAGAGCAGAGTAAAAAAAAATAAAAAGAAACACCTTCTACACCTGAGAAATGGGAATGGCAATAATTAACAACTATATTGATTTACCTAGCCATTATCCAGGGCTGTATTTTTCTGGTGGTCAATTAGCCAGGATTCTTGCTCTCACTTTTGTTAAATGTTCTTTGATCCAACATCAAGGAGCCGCACTTCCACCAGAGGGCAGACAGTCAAAGGAAGTAAAGATGAAACGCATCCATTAATCAATAAGACTGTGCTAAACAACTTCTGTAATGGTTGGATTGAGGGGGATGTTTAAACTAATGGTGGTAATCTGAGATCACAAAGTAATTAGTATTGCCAGAGTGGTTCTCGGATGTATTTTTACTCCTCAAATCTATAGTCCTCACGTTCATATTTGATATACCAACCCAATGTGGGCGAGATTTAAATTTAGTGAAATACCAATAGCATCCCCATATTTGTGTTCTCCAGGTAGAAGTGGATTCTTAATCTTTACCCATTTGAGATACCTCAGTAAAGTGTTTATGATATGAAAATCTGGCATTGAATTGCTTAAAAGCTCGCCAAATAGTTCAAGTTTTAATATGCCGGAACACTGTGGGAAATGCAGCTGCAATGTTAAGACATTAATACTTTTCTAATGGAAGATGAAAAGAAATAGAGCCTTGTTCTCCAGAATCCATGGGGGAAAGAAAGTAAATTGCTGATTGTTGGCTTTAAATACGATGTTTGTGATCTTATGTGTTTATAAAAACACATCT
This sequence comes from Tonatia bakeri, assembly GCA_004024845.1. Lineage (NCBI taxonomy): Eukaryota > Metazoa > Chordata > Mammalia > Chiroptera > Phyllostomidae > Tonatia > Tonatia bakeri. The sequence continues at coordinate 79,992 of PVIA01004753.1, forward strand.
ATATTTTTTCATTAGTGTCTCCAGCAAGCTTGAAGAGTTAGCAACTTGTATGTTTTTATTATGAAAAAAAAAGATATTTTTATTTTAGAAAGATTTTTCCAGGTGGAAACTCATGATTGGTAAATAGAATCTTGTTTAAAGGTTACTAGTCAAGTGGCTATTAGTCAAGTAGTAAATGCTAAATAAATGCCATAGGAATGTTTGAGAACTTTACTTTGGAGAGTTCAGACCCACTTAAAAACACTTCAAGTAAAAGTATAACAGAAGTAATCTGAGAAATGATTTAGCTTTGGAAAGTATAATGTAAGTAGATGCAAAATTCATCAGTGTAATTAATCATTATTGGCTGTAGACATTAGTCATTTTTATATTTGAGTTATAATATATTTCTAATGTATACAAAAGCAAACAGTTATTCATATATTAGGCCTAGGCTAAATCCTACCAATGCTTTAAATCCTACCTTTGCTGATCTATAAACTAATAGAATATGTTCATGGGTACTTAATATTCTAAATTTAATGTTATAGTTTCTGTCTTCCTTAACCCGCTAAGTGATAAATTGTGTCACTTTTTGATAAACCAACTCTATCCCACCCCTAGGTAATTTTTAGGCTATTGGAACAACATGTACCCTTTAAATTCCTAATAATAAAATGTTTTGAAAACTAGAGTAAAAATGGAAATATAACTATAGGAAAGGCTCCTAATTGGCTGTTAGGCAATTAGGCAATTCATAGCTCAGGCAGGGTGTACATAAAACAGGTGCCTCATGGATTGACCATTATCAGGGATTCCATAACAAATATAACAAATCTAATAAAAGTTAAAAAAATTATTTTCATCTCCATTACCCAAGTTTTTCTGGTATGTTGGGAAAGAAGAGGAATCAGTAAGATTGGTGTATATGTATGAATACTTTCACTTGAAAGTTTAATACATTACTTATTTATAAAACATTTTTAGTGACTACTGTGAGTTCCTTTTCTATTAGGGAAGACAGAAAAGTAAGGAGAATGAAAGGAAAAAATGGATAGGGAAGGAAGAAACAGGGTGGATAGTCAATGGAAATGCCTAGGACATTATCAGAACTTCGTAGAGAGGTTTTTCATTCCGCAAATAATGTACCCCACTCATAGACCATAGACAGGCAAGAGAAGTCACAGATGATGATGCCAACCAGTGACAGAATCAAGCAACCCCAGAGGCCAGTTTTCTGTATCTTAGGTTAGGGACACAGAATTTCCAATTGATTACAATTGAAGAATTAATACAGTTCAGCCATAATGTTTTCTTTGAATTCCATATATACAGTACAGTGTAGGACCAGGGCTTCTTAGATAATAGGTTAAGGATGGGCCTGTTGAATTTCAAGCCAAACTCATGAGAACTTCCTGATTTCAAATGCCAGTGCAAGCAGTTGATAATAAGTGAGCTTAATGAAATCATTAAGCAAGTACCCCACCCCTGCAAAAATTTAATATATAAAGAGGGATTGGGTTTTAAAAGAGAGGTGCTATGGGTTTTCTTTTATTCTTTATGTTCTGTATTTTTTCTCCCATAAGCCCCAGTATATGTACTGTGTGTATATATATACATATATTTATATATGTGTATACTACATAGTGCCTATCATTCCCGATATATGTAGACACAGTATAAATGAGATTAGACTAATGTGAACAGAGATTAACAACAGCCCCTGCCATCAGTCATGTGTTTTACACAGAAATTCACTCCATCATTCTTACATCAGCCAACATAAACATGCATGATACAGTTTTAACTTGATGAACAAAGCATGTTAATTTTCCTTTAGTTTTTTCTCCTTTATCATAATTACAATGATGATTTCATAATCCAGTTATCCTTGAGAGGGGTAGAGAGAAAAATTATACATATATATCTATCCATATATGCACATTCCCGTGTATATATATATATAAATAGATATATGCCTTGTATATATCTGAAGAACATTTTTTGTTGTTTCACCTCATCTTGTGCCGCATGAATTTTTGGTGGTTCAATTTACTTTATTTTATTTTGATTCATATTTAGTATTTTGGTCATTATGGCTATTTTTAACTCATTGCTATACTTTTATGAGTACTTATAATCATTATTTTTTAAATGCTGAGAGATATATAGATATACAAATCCAACAAGGCAACAAAATCTTTTCTTGCCATCCTAATCTTGAATTTTCCCCCTTCAGCTTATCCCTCCAGTATTTATGCTTAAAAAAAATGAGCCCCAACAAGATCCAAGAAAGTTGTGTACAAAAGAATGAAACACTGTGTTTTCCTCTTCTTCCTCCAATGTATATTTTTCCTTTTAATTTCCTTCCTTTTTCCTTTTTATTTGTCCCCATATCTGCACAGGACACTTGTCTTTCCTCTCCCCTTTGTGACAATTAAGAGGACAAATGAGCCGGGGGGGGGGGGCGCGGAGTGAGAGAGAGAGAAACATGCAGAAATAAACAAAGAAACACATCCCTCCCCACAAATTTCAGATGGCATAAAAAGAATTTTATTGCAGATATAGAGTATTTGTTGTATCTTTCATTTCTGGACAAGCCCAGGATCATTGTGTGGCATGCAGTCACAGTTTTGTAGCTAATCAACTAACCATGGTCTCCATCACCCATGCATGGGCTGTAATGACGCCATCTTGTGTTTCATCCAAGGGATACACCCAGGCTAACCCAGCAAGTCCAGTGTATGAGTTTTGGGGGTAACTTTCTTTGTAGTTATAATTCCATGGGTTCTTACTTTTATTATTATTTGCATCGAGTCACGACAGCCCAAGAACTGCTCCTGCAGCATCTCTGTATGGTTTTGTCCTTGTGTTTGCTTTCTCTGGCCCGGCCGCCAAGCATGTGTTTCTTGTCTGGCACATCTGTCTTGCCATCTTGTTTTGGAGTCCACTGTCGTGGTATCGTTCTGTGATTCTGTTCTCTGTTTGTAACATGTGATTTCGAATCCTCTCCCTTTATTTCTCACTCCCCTGTTGTTTCTACTTTTAACCTTACCTTTAGGGAACTTCACAAAGAAGCAAAGCAAATTTTCAGTCAAATTTTAAGGCTGGTAACTGTGGTTTGCATCTGGAAGTCATAAGTTGCCCCCTTTTACCTGGCTAAGGAGGCAAAACCTATTGTGGGAAACTATTAATGACAGTACCCAGACAACCACCCAATCAACAATAAGAGACCCTTGTTGATTTCTCTGGAATGATTAAATGGGTTTCCCGTTAAAAGGATTTCATGTAAGAGCTAATTTTCAAAGAGTTTTTTAAATAGATTATCAATCTTCTAGTTAAAACTTTCTTTAGGAACAGATCAACAGAAATTTTTTTCAGAAAATGCTAGTGAGGGAGCCTCACCATTTCTGCTATACAAGGGCAGTTCCTGTTCCTGAATTGGTAAGAGATTTGTGAAAATCTGAATGATTTTATTAAAAAATTCAATAATGTTTACATATTTTAACCTAAATTATGAATGTGTTTGGAAGTCATCTGAAGAGGGAAAAAGAAATTTTTAACTCACTGGTTCCACCTCATACATATTTTGAGGTAAGCTTGTCTTTTGATCTTTCTGAGTCTAATGATACATATTTTATTTTATTTTTTAATTCATGGAAGCACTAAAGAGCCAACACTTTGAAAGAGGAAAGAGGAAATTAATGGGCTCTGTGGACTAAGAAGAACTTGCTAATGAAGGAAGGAAAGGAGAGAGGGAAGGGGGAAGAGAGACAGATGCAGGAGGAGAGAGAAGGTGATAATAAGGCAGGAGGGAGGGTTGTTCCTGAGGAGCCAGGAAAAGCAGCTTGCTGATAAATGTTAAAAACAGCACACACAGATATACCCACAGCCCATATGTGTTGTGTTTGCCAATTGCTATGGTGTAAAACGTTCCCACTGTGGTTGATTGCAAGCCACACATATGAGAACACTGAACTCAGAACTGGGAAGTAACACGCATGAGTACCTGATTATACAGCATTTTCATCACACAGATACTATAGACATAAGTAACCTCAAGAACATATGTAATGTGAAATGCAGTAAAATAATTAAAAAATAATAAATTTTAACTTTTTACCTTTGTTTTTAATATGATTCATTTGATTGTAATTTTATCTATTTTAATTTTTTATAATGGTTGTGTTTAGCAACGAACTTCCAAAAACTCCTAAAAATGTAGCAATCAATGATCATAACCTGGCTCTAGAAGGGGACTAGCCGAGGCATCATGCCGGGTGTTTCCAAACGTGGCATTTTTTTATGTCTCATTTTAAGCTGTTGCGAAGTGGGGGACTATATTAACCATCTTACTATTGAGAAAATTGGAACTCAAATAACTTTCTTTTCCAAGATTGCATATTTTGGCATAGAGGTAAAATGAATACATTTTATTTCTATTGCAGTGTACACAGAAGATCAAGCTTAAACATTTATTAAAGCACTAAATTGTACAACTATCATGTGCTCATTTGTGGAGCTTTGACTAATTTTGTTTCCTCAAAATAGAATTGCAAATACTCCTTTAGTAACCCTGAAGATGCACAGGATATTTCTTAGGTTTGCACATTTTGTTTTTTGACCTTTGAAAAAACTGTAATAGATGCACTTCTTAGTACATAATTATAATATCCAGTATGATTCCATTACTCAGTCCTTATGTTTTGTAACTTCTAAAATATAATGAACTTTATTTAGTTACAATATTTGGTGTATGTTAGTGAATGAACTGCACAGTGAAATGTATCAATGTACTTGACTTCCACATTTTCTCATAGAGTGAACTGGTTTATGAACACGTAAAACAGCATGAGAACCATTGTATCGCAGGAAATAAACTGCGACTTTTTAAAAAAATGTTTTACTGTTAGATACTTAATCATTGCTTTGTGGAAGACCTTGAGAGATCTGGGACTGAAAAGAATGTGTTGAATCTTATTAGTCCTTCTCATTTGACATGATAGATTCTCTGGCTGAGCTTCTGATACTGCAGCATTCTACTTCGATTTGATGTCAGGTTTAGTCGCCCCTGCGGTCAACCTTCAATGGCAGCATACATAACACTGAATAAAGTTTCCTGAAGTGGTTTCTAGGCCTTCACCTGTAGGTCTGCTATTGCTACATCTTGTTTTCCTTTATTGAGAAAATATTGATTGAGCACTTACTGCACTCAAGTATAGTCCCAAGTACTTTACATTCTTAACTTCTTTAATCCACGTAGCAATCCTGCGAGAGGCTATTATCATTATATTTTTTAAAATCTTCATCTAAGGACATGCTTTCTGATTTTAGAGAGAGGGAAAGAGAAAAGGAGAGAAACATCAATGTAAGAGAGAAACATCCATTGTTTGCCTCATGTGTACCCCAGCCAGAGACGTGACCTGTAACCTAGGCATGTGCCCTGACCAGGAATCAAACCCACGACCTTTCGGTTTACAGGAAAATGCTCCAACCAACTAAGCCACACCAGCCAGGGCTGTTATTATCATCTTCATTTCAAAGATGAGTAAACTGAGGTGCAAAGGAGCTAAACACATTGTCCAAAGTCACAGGGCAGGAAGTAGAAGAAACTGGATTTGAACCCAGGCCAACTGACTCCTGAGCGGTGGTCATTGTGTTTTACTGTCTCTTAGGTTGGTAGCTTACTCTCCATTAACCAGTATATACAAAATAGCTACCTGCCTCCTTGACAACAACAAAAGAATGTTTGTGGACTAAGTATATTAAGTGGTCAGGAAATACTTGTTAAATAAATTTATTATTGTGTATCTCAAAGGCTTCTAAAACCTTGACTGAGAGGGGTTATAAAATTGTTCAGTTTCGACTGCTCCCAACAGCCGTGGTTGCTACGCCTCACCCCTGTTTTCTGGGAGGTGGAATGGTTTGATATTTAGGATAAATACCATCTCTCATGTGAAGTAAGTCATCTTGACATCACCTAGGTAGTAAGGTGTACACTGGGGGCTTCTGGCTCATTACTCACTAGTACTCCTGCTCTAGAAAGTAAGATCAAACAACAGCCACCTCTAACTGATGTTAGGATTCTAACAGGCTCCTAGGGAGGATACTGGTAAGATGCTGTATTTTCTCTGTTTCAGAAATAATTATGTTCCCTGGAACACAGTGTTTCAGATGTTACAGCTAATAGGAAGTAACAAAATAGGCGAACATGTCCCTGACAGGGTGGATTTCTTAGCCCCTTGCTGACATCTGTGTGCTCCTGACATTTCACACTCATGTTTATCTTCTCTTTTGTGTCTCTTACTTCCTCGCTTTATGTATCTCGGGCTAGAAACAAAAGTTCAAAACAAACAAAATAAAAGCTTTTGGGGTCCTTGAATTTTCCGTGACAGGAAAGAACCTTAAAAGGAGTTATTAAGGACGGACATTCACAGTTAAAAAGAGCATCTTTATACAGCTATGTTTGCTTTCATTAGACTCCTTCCAAGGAAAGTCCAAGTGGCCCAAGAGCCTGGAGGGGGAGAGGGTCTCAGTATAAATTATGTTAGTCCTGACCAGCCCGGAGCTCGATCCTAGACTGAAAAATCTGTACACTGAACAATGCTGAGAACCCTCTGTTGTCAGGTCCTGCTTCCACCTCAGCCTCGAAGCACAGAGACCCCCTTTTTATTCAGAGATCATGAAAGCTGGCGACATTGTATTGCCAAGTGTACAAATTTGTTCAATCAATCATGCAGAGCAAAGGTCGGCAAACTTTTTCTTGGAAAGGGCCAGAGAGCAAATATTTCCGACTTTGAGAGTCTCATATTCTCTGTTTTACCACAATGGCAGCCAGCCACAGGCGATGCATCAACGAATGACTGTGGCTGTTTCAATACAACTTTCTTTTTAAAGCAGGCATCAGGCTAGATTTGGCCCACACCCCTAGTTTGCTGAGCCCTGATCTAGAGAATTCTGATACATTAGAAATTTGTAGTCTTTTTTTAATTTAAATAGATGAATCCTTTTTGCCCATTGTATAGTCAATCTTAATAAACTTTTATTTTCTCCACCAAGCACATGAGACCCCATAGGATAGGATAGGACATGAAAAGCTTCCTTCTCACCATACTTTAAGTATGCTGTTATCTCACGTATAAAACACGGTAATTAAAAAATATGTACAAAACCAGGATCCTCTCCACCCAGCTGTGCCCTGCGATTTTTGTAAGAGCTTGATGTTTGCCCATTTTGCAGACCCATCCTTTTCACTGCCTGCCCCAGCTGGGACACAGGCTGCCCTTCTCTTGGCTTCCAGAGCTTTTTGGCAGCAGCTTCCCTGAACTCTCGCCCACATACTGTGTCACATCCCAGTAACTCTTCCCCAAGCCTTGGCTGTGGGTTGCTGAGCTGACAAATGTCTAAATGACTGAGATAAGATATTTGCAACCTGCTGAGAACCTCTTCTTTGCCTGTACTTTTTGATTTGTAGCTTTATAAGCTTTGTGGGAAAAGTGACAAAAACCATTCTTGGTGACACAGTCAATGACTGGGGAGGACAGAATGGAAGGGGTATACTGTGTAGGACCACATTGAGGGTGGGTGAGCACATTTACTCCTATCTCAGCCCTCTGAGTGGCGGAGGTCAAGGATGATATGTGGGGCAGAGGAAGGAGCCTCCTATGACCTGAGGGGAGTAATGTGCTCTACCCCCTGGCAGCAGATTGGACAGGGGCAGGCTATGAATGTGCAGGGTCAAAACCATATCTAGCATGACTGTGAACATGGCATTTGTTATTTTATGTTAAAACTTAGTCCCTTTTACTTCTTTAACGTTAGAACAATGTGGAAAAAATACAAAAGACTTATACATGAATAGCAAGTAAATCATGAAGCCAGATCCTAATGTGTCCCAACGCCAGAAGGAGCATCAGATTAACTTTTGGGAGCCCGGATGCTAAGTGATAACCTTTTGAACTTTCTCCATTAGCAAGGCCTCCTGGTGTGGTGTTGTGCCTGGAGTTGTAGGTCTCTGAACTATGGCTCAAAAGACAAAAAAAAAAAAAAAAAAATGTAGAACAGACAATACAAGGGAACAAGGAAGTCTGAGCCAAGAGGAGGGACTTTGGGGGCAGGATTTACAGGAGGACATCTTTCGAAACAATGTAATTCAGAATGAGTGTTTTAATAAGCCTCTGAGATTAGAGGGATTATAGACAACAAGCATAAAACAAGGGTAAATTTAGCACTGTCGATGACTGGATAGGGGCATAACAAAGTCAAGTCTCAGCTTCTGCTTCTCTCATGCTTACGAGCTGGGTATTTTCTTATCTGGTTGTTTGGCTTGTTTATTTGTTTGCTTGTTTATTTCTTTATTTATTTATACTTAGTCCTTACTAGTTTTTCCTCTAAAGCCAAGGGGAAAACTGTCCCAGGAGCCAGCTGAGTGACATGAATAGGTGAAACAGACCAGGTTTCACCATCAGCAATAGGGAGGACTCGGGCAGACTGGGGAGAACATGCCCTCATTCAACAACATTCAAATTAAGTATCTTTTTAAAAATGATATAAAAGCAGGCCTTAGAAAAGTCAAACAAGTTGCAACAATAAGACATGGTGTTCTTAATTCTATTAATTCTATTTTTTTTAATTCCTTTTGATCTAACACCTTAAAGTTTGAAGAATGTACTCTGTAAGATTTCTGGCCAAGATACCGTTTGGTGATACTGAGCATCAAATTAAATGTAGCAGTTCTTCTCCCAAACCTCTATAGCGTGAAAGCCCTTTAAAAAATCTCTTCTTTTACTTTAACCTTAAAATTTACATGGCTACAAGACTATAAGCTTGAAGAATTTAAGGTCCGTGGTAATGATTTAGTTTTAGGTGACAAAACTAAAGCCTCCATAGGTCAAATGATTTGCTCAAAGTCACAGAACTAGTTTATGTTAGGGTTGAAATTAAATTCCAAATATCCTAAATTCATTTATACCGTTTTACTCCTACTGTATATCGAGGTTTATGTTTTTGTTTTTAAGTCCAAAGATTTTTATTCTAAGCTGAGATAGTATCCAACAGAGAATGTGTGGAAAATTTGGTATCTTTTTTCTACTGGTTATTATTTACCACACAAAAGAATGTATCGTTGACCCATTAAAGGAGCACATTTGCCACTCTATTCTGTACGTCACTCAGGGAACCAACTAAGAGATTAGGGACAAATGGTGAAGCAATGAGTGGAGACTGCCACTGACTTGTGGTACAGACATACCAATGTGTGGTCTAGTGATGAATTCTCAGTGGTATCACCCTCTACCCCGAGAACAGAATACTGGACAGACTAGAGCTGTGGTTCCCAAGCACAAATGCAAACCCAGTGCCAAGCTGTGCATCAGCTCACTGGCCCACGGTGGAATGAGGTGAGTAAGGATGATACAGAGAAATCTGTGGAAGCAAAGTTAAACGTACACACTGCCCTCCGTTCTGAGATTATATAGGTTGTTGTTTTTGATAATGGTTAAAGTCAATGTCTTTTACAAAAATGGTGTTTTGTTACTGTTTATAGCATCTTCATTTAGCAAAATAAAAGTTGACAAACATATGTTACCCCTTCCCCACAGATTTTTCTTTGACTATTGACTGATATGTGAAAACAAATAAATCAACAGAAAACAAAAACAAAAAATAAAAGGCTTAAATGTAATTTATGATACAACCCTAGGTTTAGTAGATTTTGAAGACTACAGATCTAAGTGTAAAATTTTATTATGAACAAAGTGATATTAAAACCAAACTATTTGTTTCATTGAGGCCCCAAGAAGTTATTATCCTAAGTGTAAGTGACTTAGACATTAAGTATTAAGATACTATTTGAAATATCATTACAAAAACATAGACTAAAGGCAGAAAATAGAAATAAAAGACTTTTTAAATATAGAATAAATATTACTAGAAGGTCAAAATCAGTTTATAAATGTAAGTAAGCTAAACAAAAATGGACACTTCTAGGAACTCAAATCCAAGTCTAGAATTTCATCTCAGGTAAAGCCTTATAGAAAAGTAGAAAAAGCTGTTTTGGAGGGCTGAATTTGCCTACATTTGAATAACACAACTCATTCTTGTGAATGAGAAGGTCAAAATCCTTAGTCCCGGCCAAAGGAAAGGATGTGATCCATACTCGAGGCAATAACAAAATTTGTGTCTATAGTTCTCATCTCCTGCCACCTCTTCTGTCTCTTGGGTCATCTATACCAATAACCTCTTGCTTCATGAAATATATTATCTAAATGTTGAAAATATTACACTTAATTTATTCTAATAAAAATCTATGCCAAGTTTACTGAGTGTGTATTGGAAAATCAGAGGTTTGGTGTCCTGAATCAGGTGTCAGGATTATATTATTAACAACAGACTCCACAGTGATCATCTCTAAGTGGTGACCAGTGTGTGATTTTTGCTTCATTTACACTCCAGAATTTCTATGTTGAGTGTATATTGCAATTGTAATTGGGAAGAAAGCATGGGTATATTTTTTAATGTATAAGGACTATAGGAGGCCAACGAGGGAAATCTTCTGAATATTTAGGTATAGAAACTCAGCCAGACCAGTGATTTGAAAAAAAAAAAAAAAAATTAGTGAATCCTGCCCTTCCCATGAATTTGAATTAAACCCATAAAGTAAGGCCCTTTGAGAAAAGCTGCTAGAGGAATTCAGAGATGATGGTGGTGGTGATGATGATGATGATGATGATGATGATGATGATATATAAGACTGCATAGCGAAACACCCACCAGTTCCCTGAAGTCAGTCCCGTTAATCAACCAACAAATGGTCCATAGACACACCAGGTGGTCACATAGCAGCAGCAGGCACATGGTACCCTACAAATGACCCATTACCTGGAAGTTTAAAATCTGTGCTTGGAAACCAGGAACACAGATGGGATGTGAAGTGGCCTTCAACAGACACTTAGGAATATGATTGATTCTTTCACCCAGCCTTTAGGTTCTGTATACATCCTCACTGCCTGCCCACCCCTCGTCTGTACATCTGCTCATTAGATATAATAAATAAATGAGAGAATGCAGTTGCCAATGAGTAATTAAAAACTTTGCATTCCTCTCTCTCTCTACCACCCTGTTCTTCTTCCCTCTCTCTCCCCTAATAGGATGTCCAGACAATTAAGGCAGCTGTAGATTAATTGAGACTCTCTTGCATGTAGGGAACATCTGTCACTGCTGCTGCCAAGGAAGTATTAACAAATTAAAACATTTGATTACCTTTAATGCAAAAGAATGAGGCCGTCTCCTTGTCATTTAGCTCATCAGGGTTTTCTGGTAGTTCTTTTTTCAAAGCTCATGACTGCAGTCCTTCTCTGAAGCTGTGAGATCTTCCAGCAGATGGTGTTTTCCAGAACTAGACCCCTTCCTTTGTGCAAGGGGGGAAAAGCCCTCAACAAAAGCAGTTTTAAAGGTAGACCAAAAAGGTCTCCATGATGAATACATTGTTAGAAACAGCTGGTAAAACAAATGGTCCACATGGGTTGCCTGGAGCAGATCTGTTCAAACAACAGGGTTGTTTAAAGATAAAAGTGCCACTTTCACATATCAGCACCAGTAGTGATCTCCACACTTACATTTCAGAGATGGGAGAAACTTGCGAAGATTTTGATTTCTGTTGTTTTCATGGAACAATTTCTTTCACTCTTTCAGTTTTATTAGTGTATGAATTTATCAGAAACTGCCCATCAAATTGTTAAAACTGTGTATTGCACATAGAAAAACAATTTTAATTGACATATAATGGATTTTAAAAATTTGCTCTATGTTTCTAGAACTGTTCTTATTTGAGAGCATCTGTGTGCAGTCCAAAAGATCAAAATTGGAAATTGATAATATAGTTATCTCTAATCTTATAACCCAGGTTTTGCAAAGAGTCAGGCACTGCTATCATATACAAATATTTGTATTTCTGGCCAGTGAAAAATCTGATTTCACTTCTTACTTGCCACCTTCAGAGCCTGCTTCATGACCTTTCCTTGTCATGACCTCACTTGTTTACAGAGTCCTTTTGTTCTGGGCCACTGCCAAATGCCATTACACAGACTCCTGTATCACACTGACTGGTGAAATGATTCTTTGTTATAGTTCGTACAGTGTGTTTTTAGGCATTGTAAACAAATTCACATGTGTTTTACAATTATTTTCTCTAGACCACAAGTCAGTCCAGGACCGCATACTATGTTTAATTGTTAAGCTTAGCAATTTTTGAAGCATTTTTCTGATATATTATTTTGTGTTACTTCCACACTTGTGCTATATCAAGTTGGGCGAGTGAGTAAACTTCCTCAAGTCCTACTGAGTGGACTGGTGAGGAAGAAGGAAGGTACAGCCTGTGCTTAAACCCAGAATTAAGATTTCCTTTTTTAGAATTAACTGGAATCAATCAGGAAAGAAGTTGAGGTTTCTTTTGTATTCATTGCATAGAGAAAAGTGATAAATAGAGAATATTTCTGATCAACTGAATGCTTTTCATTGACAATGCCACTTACCCACTGCCTGATTAGCATTTCCCATTTATTAAGTCTCAGGAGAGGTGCTGGGGGTACAAGGATGAGCAAAACCAGAGGTGACCCCTGGTCAGGCTAGATGGGGAGACTGTAATTAATTAATTATCAGGTGATCTCCAAATAAATATATGGTGACAGACTTGGATGAGTGCTTTGAAACCAAGGCTTATGTCCCATGTTATGGCAGGACATGTGACAACATAGGAGCTGGGGGAAGGGAGAGCATGCAGTGTGGGGGACAGGGAAACTTTCTCTGAGGAGGTGACATTTGAGTTGAAACACATGGGATAAATGGAAGTTAACTGAGCAAAAAAAGAAAGAAAAAACATTTGAGCTTGCAATAAACTTTAGACATTAGGAAAAAATCAGCCATCCCTGGGAGGGCTTCATTTCGGAGTAGTAACTATTTCACAGTATTTTGTCCAATGTATGAAAGAAAAAACGTTCACTTGGATAGGTCTTGGTGTTCTGCCGAATATTTGGGTGAACGGATCTGAGAGTGAGTTTAGTGACCTTTCAGATTGTGGGCTTTGTGAAGAACGTAGGTAAAGTGAGTGAAATGATGAACTCACTGGAGGAAATTTGGCTTAAAAAGAAAGGGAATCTGTGTTTCTGTACACCAATTCCTACTAATAAAGGAGAAAATGACAGAAATGTATGTCTTAGACTGGAAGAGCGAGCAAAGCCATTTCCAGGTTTCAGCCTTTGGTGAGTCTTTATAGTTAGGTGTATAATTGTGCATTATTTCTTTAAGCACTTACAACTTAGTCATAAGATGTATGACAGAATGAAAATTCTAGGCGTTCTGACATGGTGCAGAGCCCAGTAAAGTATTAGTCACACAACAATTTTTTTTAAAAAAAGAAGCAGATCTTACTTCAAAGCATTGTGCTGAAGAATTGCATATTGATGATGATCGTGAGGAAGTAGAAATGTCACATCGATCTACTTATAATTTACACAACTCCACACTTTAGAGAAAACACACTCCTTCTCCCTGACCACTAATCTCACCATTACAGTCAATATCAGTGAATCACTGAATATGTGATTTTAAGTTGCCAATCATTTCCCAGTGTGATTAATGATTTTGAAGGAAATAGTTTGTACATGTTCTGATTTATCAATACTTGCCCCACAATAAAAAATTGCTTGTGTTTCTATAGGTGGAATAAAAGAAAAATGCTTTGTACTAGAACTGTATAATAATATTTAGATTTATTGCATATATTATATTTATGATAATTATTAATAAATAATTAGAATATTTATGTGAAGGAAATAATAGGAAGTCTATCACTGAATGCCTGTGTCTACCACAAGAGTTTTCTAAGTCACATTTTGGATTGCTGACAGCATCCCAGTCCTGGGTTGGAACCTAAATGTTCTTTCTATCAATTAGGAAACAGCAGGTTTTCTTTATGTCTGTCATTGCCCATGTATGGCTCACCTTCTGCTTCTAATAGTTCATCACTTCTGCTGCCCATTGCACTTTATGAGATTACTGCTGATTACCATTTAGATTTGTTAAGTGACATAGCATACCGCATTTTATGGAATCCGGGAGCCAGTAACGACTAAGGTCAGTAGTTGTAGCCTGAATCAGTCATAAATGGGTTGTTTTACTGCCCACATAATGATCATTATATGTGCTTCCACAAAAGCATAGTTCTAGAATGAAAATATTTGTTTGTATTTAATTCTATGGGATAACAGACTTCCCTGAAGTTTTCTTCATTAAAAGAGATGCAAGGAGGCATCTTTTTCAGTGGAATAGAGCTGAGCTGTGGTAACAATATCATCAACACACCCAGCCTACCGTGGCCACAGAATCCAATGACTTTCTTTTTTTAAGTGAAGGTGTCTGCATTATCTGTGGTACCATTGACTGTACTTCATTACAATGCATTGCTGCACACAACACACTCTGAATGGAGACGATATGCTGGGTGGCTTCAAATTCAGGCAGTTCCTCCAAGCAGGGCTTGTTTATCTGTCTGCAACACACTTGGAGCATTTGAAAGACTAGTGATGAGGTTCATTCACGCTGAAAAAATGTGCTGGGCACCATGGCGGGTTCTGCCACAGTGTCCTGATGCGGAAGGATGGAGAAGCCCATCGTCACCACACAAAGGACTGTTGATTTGCCTCTGGTGTGACTTGTCCGGGGAATTGGCATCATTTTAAAGTGACTGTCATCCTTTGGTTGTAACTTTGTGAGACTTTTTAATAAGCTTGCAAACAATAGGTTTAGACTCTAGAAATAGTTTGTTCCATTTTTCAGTGGGAAATAGGATGTTTTGTATTTATGTAAAATCCTTTATCTGGCTATGGAGTTTGAATTCCAGCTGGAGAAGTGGCTTGGGAGTCATGGTCTCTTGATTCTAGATAATGAACAAAATGAACAAAAGGCTTTTCTCTTTTAACTGTAGAATAGAGGCACCTTTATTTCTGGAATTATACTTAGTACACCCCCAAATGTATGACTTTTATGTGATAGAAGAGAATAGCTTGGCATGTGACTGTGTTTGCCTTCTGTAAGCAATTATTTAATGAGAAAAGAAAGCCAGTGGTGCTCAGAAGGAGGGTGTTGCTTTTTACACAAAGCCAGGGAGTTAGAGACAGCCCACAGGCCCAGAGTCCTCCCAGACCCCTGTTGATGCCACTGGCCAGACCTGGGGAAAGGAAGTCTTAATTCAGTGGTCCAGACCCACTCATGTCACAGTGGAGGACAACTAGTCTATCTGCCCACTTCATATAAAAACTCTGCATTTACCAGACTTTGAGTAAATGGGGCAAAATAACCACTCCATTTGGTTTTAATGGATTAAATCACCTTATTCCATTGCCTACCTTTCAACTCATTCACTCTATGAAAGGAAACTTGTTTGGTTCACTATTTAAGCAACTTTAGAACGTTCTGTGTTATTTGGTGCAAGGTATTATGAATAGCTGTAAGCCACCTATTTTTAGTCCTTTCTCTTGTTTCTTTCACACCGATTGATGAAATCGGAAACAGGTTGAATAAGCTCACTCTTTTTTAGATGACACAAATATTAAATTGACAAATAAACTCGTGGAAGGTTGCAGTTCATGTCAGGGAAGTGGTGATATAAGGTCTTTAAGGGTCGAGAGTCCCATTAGAAAGAGAGAGAGAGAGAGGGAGGGAGAGAGAGAGAGAGAACCACTAGGGAATTGTGAGAAAAAGAAAAATGAGGGAAATGTCTTGATTCAACAGGAAATTGGGAATGTTGAGAGCATTTTAAGAAAAATTCTTGCTTTTTCACCAGCTATGTCATTTTGTTCCAAGAGACAAGAAACTTAATACTTCCTCTGAAGTATAATAGAACTGCAGACCTATCTCCAGAACTTTTTCCTCTTTTATGTAATCTTGGCATTCACTATTCAAGAGCTAGTGAGTGAGTATTTTCCCATGAGATCTGGTCATCAACAGAATGGTGAAGCAGCCCTGCGTCTGGCTGTGTGTTTCACACACACACAGTGAGGGGGCACTTCCTCTAGGTAGGTTAAGCTGTGTGGATTGTCCCATGCTTTTCATCCGCGCTTCTGGGGAGCTCATATCTTGACAACTGAAGATCTATTCCCAAATTCCTTCAATACCAGGTTTCCATGACTCTAGGTGTTGTATCTGCTTTTATTTTTATCTTATCAAACATAAGGGTTTCCAGCTGCAATTTTAATATGTCTGAGGGATGGAGCTCTTTCAGTTAGTCACAGCTCCATCATCTTTAGAAACACCAAGGATGAATTTTCGTTGTTTGTACCTGCTCGTCGGTAGAGTCTATAAACTGATAATTTGGCTGCTGGCAAAATTCCACTGTAACAGCTCAAAGAATGTTTTGGAAAGAGGCCAACAGGAGCCAGATTGCATTAAGTATTTAAATGACTGCTGAAGATCAGTTCTGCAGTTGGGGATTTGAAATCCGTGGCAGATCCGTCTAGTTTCCAGCTTACCTTGCTCTGGGATTTTCAGGTCTTTTGCGATTCTCCCCAAATATCTAACTCAAAGTGGATTGTCATTTTCTGTCTCTCTCTACAGCATGCACATGCTCATGTGGAAGTTTCAAAATACTTGAGAATTAAACAAACACTTTTACATATTTACCTCTTGCCTTCTACATATATTAATGATAGTATAATATTGTCTATGTTATGATATTTATGGTTCAACAGAAACACTAAAGGAATCATAATACGGAGTCTGTCCCAAGTTGCACTGTGGACCACAGCAAGAGGGGAAAGCACAACATATCAGAGACATGGGCTGTGGCCCTGGCTCGGTTACTCAGTGTCTTCAAGACCTTGAGCTGATGCCTTAAATTCTCTACCAGGTAGTTTCTTTACCTGTAAGCCAAAACTGAGGGTGATGTTGTCCCAGGAGACATTGGCAACCCTAGAGACATTTTTGATTGTCACAACTTGGGAGATGATATTTACGTCTAGTGGGTAGAGGCCAGGGATGCTGCCAAACATCCTACAGTGCACGGAACTGCTCCCACCATAGAGACTTAGCCAGCCCAGAATGTCAGTAGTGATGAGGCTGAGGAACCTTGCTTTAAGGTGTAGATAATATCTGCACCGTTCATCACAGGATTATTGTGGGGCTCTAATATATTTGAAAACATAAAGTAGTCTCCATGTCTGATATTAATGCTATCTGGCACTATCCATATGGACATAAAAATTGAATCTTAAGAAGAAAGTGGATTTGTTCTCCTAGGTTAAAAGTTATAAATGAAACTATCAGATTGAAATATATTAAATACCTCCACTGAATCTTGCTCCATAGTTTTATGGTTTTAAACTAATTCTTTGAACTTAAAGAGAAACAATGGAAAAATATTAATCTTAGAAGAAACCTACCATTCAGTGACTAATACAGATAAAGGAAATTGGAATCCATGCAGCTAATAGGTTTTTCTATTAGCATACAGCCATAGCACATCTTTCCTAATAGAGGCAACCCTGAAATGATAAGTTGTTTGGATCACATTAATTAACATTCGGCTCTATTAGATTTGCACCTGAGGTTGGGTTCATTTAACCAGTGCTGATGAATATCAAACTTAACAATATCTAGCTACATTATATTAGAATAAAATATGTTTTACATTGAAGGCAAATTTTAGACTAGACTCTTAATAATGGCCTTTTATATTAACTCAGATAACTAGAGATAGTAAGAAAATGAATTAAATTCCAGTGAACCAAACTCCAACATCAGTCTTGGTAGTAATTGGAATTAATCCTTTTATTGCTTTTGTTGTGCAGTTGCCTCATATGTGTATATAACTCTAGAATTTACAAGTCATTTTTACAGATATCACTTCTGGTGTTATTTGTAATGCAGTCTTCTTAAAATTTTATCTTGGGGTTCAGGCACAAGATTCCCTAAATTTCTTTACAATATTTTATTTTCAAGAATATTTTTATGGAGGAGATGAGGAAGCATGTAGTCTTTATCAATTTTTCAATAGGGTTTGTTATGCAAAAAAGTTGGGAGATTAAAATAAAGGCTCATGTTCTCCTAAATGCTCATTTTCACCAAATCCTCCTTAAATGACCCTTTATTTATTCTATCAATGTATTAGCAGATCTTCTCTAGAGGTACCAACTGGGAAGTAATTTTCAAATTCTTAATTGACATACAGACTTTTTTTTTAATTTAAAGATTCACATTGAAAGCTTTGCCATATAGCTAAATTGAATAATTATGCAAATGAAACACAATATTATGTAATTGAACCTTTTGGAATGAAAATAACCCAGGTGTGCAAAACTCTCTGCAATCTGGAACTACCATTCTAACATATATCTGCCAAGTAACAACATCTTTCACATGAACAGGCAGGGGAAATCAGCTCTGGCTCCCCTCCCAAGAAAATACGCATGGAAGGGCATCTGCATTCTTGCACACTAACTCTCAGGGTGTTTGTTATGAAAGTCTCACTGCACAGCAACAACTATGTGGAGGAACTGAAAATCCACAGAGTTGGTAAATAAACAGAATGTCTCACACCCACCAATAATATTATCCCTTAAAAAACACAACAGAGAAGTTTCAGAGCAGGGAACCGTGGGAATCCAGAACAAGTCATCCCAGCCCCAAATGTGCCTCTGTGGTACCCAGACTGTTTTAAGCTCAAGGCAACTGTAGCTGCTTACTCAGGAGGAACTTCTACTTCCCTCCCAACCCCCACTCTCCTTCAACTGCCTCAAAGAATTAGAAGAATTTGAATTAGAGGCCTTACCTGTAAGAGATTATCAGGAATAATCTTTTACTCCCATTTATATGGCAGGACAAACTTTTATTTTATTAAACATCTGCTGTTCTTATCATCCTGCAATGACCCTTTGAAGCCCCCAAAGTGTATTAACTCATCCCTAGCTCACACTGTCTCATGTACTGCGATCCCTCTATCTCTAAACCTCTCCTTCACGTGGGTCCCTGAACCTCTCCTGTATGCAGGGTTCCCATACATGTGTACATATTAAATTTGGTTATTTTATCTTGCTAAAAAGAAAAGTAAAATAAAATAAAATAAAAAAGATAAGATAAGATAAAATAAAGTAAAATAAAATAGCATAAAAATAATAAAGAAATCCAATCCAAAATTTTTTATTAAGTACCAAGATTTGCAGTACCACTGGAAGAGCAAACTCCATTACAAAGGTGGGCATTCGATCCAGAGCCCATTCTCTTCATTTTCTTATTTCTACTTCTGGCACTTCTCTCGCATCTGAAAAGGGATTTCTACGTGCCACTCTGATAAGTGCTAAGTGAGAGGCCTCCTTGGAGTCTCCTAGAGAACCCAGTTCCCTTAACCTTCCATTTCTGGAACCAACCATTTAACTACGTATTATTCGCCATTCAGCTTCACAGCTAGGGACTCAGCAACATTTTACATGAAATGTCACTGCCGAAAACACTGTTTATGCATCACTCAAAACATAGCCATGTGTCTATATGTGTTTATATGCCAGTGAAGACTATAACACTCAACATGACACAAAAGGAGCTAAATATTTTGCCAGCAGTTGTATTCTGGATTAATACTAAATAATCGAACACGACAAAGTCAGAATCAGAACAGACACAAGAGTGCATTCATTCCCAGTCACACTTCACTGGGACTTGCGGTGGCTGGGCTCGGACACCTTTCATCTTCCCTTGGTGCATTTCTCTTTCTACGCTCTAGCTTCTTCAGAGGACAGATGGAATCATCATGGCAACTTCCCAACGCCCTGAGGCAGCCTGGAGGGTCTCTCACAGGGAAGCAAAATGGTTCCAAACCCATGGTGACAGAATAGAAAATCAAGTCCCTCTTCACATCTTGTCTTATTCAGTTGCCACGCATTGGGCTTTGTAAGGCCACATGACTCTTTCACTTTTAAATATTTTCATCTGGACCATGACATTTTTCTTTTAATGATATAGAAGGGTAAATATTAATATTATTCTCAGACTATATTTTCTACTTTGAAAAAAACCAGCATCCAAAGATTTTGATTTTGATTTCTCCTTGCACATTCCCTCGGCTTCTGCGCTAGGATTTATGCCCACTCTTGCTCACGAAGTGCTGCCATTTGGCAGAGCCTTTGCTTCTAGGGGATGGGAATGTGGTATGCAGGATGAATTAAATGCTGCATCCCAGATGACATAATTGAGGGATTAAATAGAAGAAATGTGTGGCCATGAGTATAATTATTCGAATTGCAATATGGTCATTGCCCTGGGATTCATTTTTTTCTTCTTTGCAAAGTGGTTTGAGATTTGGTGTAAGCATTGATAGTTACAATTTCAGCCTTAAGCCACATCCCTGCACAAAGCATGTGGTTTTGTAGTTGAAGATCATAATAGTTACACAAGAAATTATCATCACCTTATCAGACTTGCCTGTTGTTAAGGAGATGCAATTTAAATCCTGGTATATGTGCAATAGCCTAGCTTATCTTTGGAAGGGTATTAAAATCTACATAGTAAATTTCAGTTGAGACTCAATCCTCTGCAACTGATTTTCAAGTTCCTACAACTCTGCATTATTAGAGTAGAATGCTTTCCAATAAGGTTTATTGCTTATGTTACATAGAGAAAAGCAGAACAAATGCAAAGTTGTTCTTCTGGGCAAAGTTCAACGGATGCCATTAACAGTTCCAAGAATTTGGACTGAACCGGTCCTGGGCGCTAGAAGGAGCTCACTCGTAAATGGAAAGGAGGTGCTCAGTGTGAACCATGGCTATTTTAATAGTCCTGGGCTTTGCCCGCTCCGCCTTCCCAGTTGGCTTTCTGGCAGCAAACAGTTCCATGTTTTAGACCAGAGGGTCAGGCCTGAGCAGTTCTCATTGAAACTGTTGCCAAGTGACATCTGATACACTTTAAGATTGTTAAAACCAAGTGCCTTTCTTCAGCTAGGAAAAGTTACACTTTTAGTGTCAAGCCTGGCTGGTGAGAAAGTTCCATCCACGATTCAGCATAATAGATAAAACTGGCTCACACGACACCAACCGACACACGGTGCTTCCTAACAATGCTCTTCGAAATCTTTGTAGCCTTCTTTTATTTGGTCACCATTATGATATGTGCTATTGAACAGAGAAAGAACTGCTTATAGCTTTAGAATACAGATGGATAATTATTGCTGGTATGCCTTGGATCTAGGACTCCAGAGACCCTTATACAGCTGAACGCCAGCACAGTAAAAAGATAGAGGGGCAGAGCTTTCCAAAGCAATAAAAGTCAGTCCTACCCAATCCTGTCTTCGAAAACGCTGAAGTTGCAAGACTGAAACGTTGTCATTGTTTATATTAACACCTAAAAAAATATATCTTACCCACTTTCCCTATGTTGTCTCTTTTGGTCTGTCATTACATTACTACCTGCTTTCCACATGGGGCCCTCTCAGTGGCACGTGGGAAATCAGCTTTCAAACCTGCAACCTTAGATTACTAAAATTCCCTCCTTTACTTCTCAATAGCCCTGATATCCAAGAAAATATTCTTAGTTGTCTCTCCCAGGGTTTTGTTATCTTAGTGCAGGAAACCCAGAAGTTATCCCTTTCTGGAAATAAGGAGGGAGAGTTGTGAAGTGGTTATGTAATTGATTTTTGACTCTTAAGAGAAAAGTAAACATGAAACATATGTTTCCATGATGTAATGACATAGTATTAGACAAACAGTAACTATAATAAATTCAAAATATTTGAGAAATGATAATACTAACTTTGGAACAGTTGTGAACTCCGCTCACAATGGCACTTACCTTCCTTAAGTCATTGGTTCTTTCAAAAGACCGTCTTATCTAACCCTTACATTTTACAGGCAATAAAAATGTGCTCAGAGAATTATCAAGTCACTCACCTGAGGTTACATAACCCATAAGATCGCCCCACATCCTACTTCCTCATGTTATTCCCTCTCTGGGAAGGTCACCAGAGCTGACTTTCTGGAAGCTTTGCTTGTTAGTAGGATGTACGACCTGTGGGAAAAGACCTAGCAGCATTCGATTTTTGCTCCTCTCCCTGGTTTCTCAAGAAACATATTGAATAGATATTCCCATCCCTTCCTCCTTCATTGCTTTGTTCTCTGGACCACAAATAATGAACACCACAGCTTTACAGAGTTGCTCTTTTCACCACTTAGAGTTCTTTGATGTCACTGTCTGTGGAAGTATCAGAGAGTTGTTCTCTGGAGACTTTTACATTGTTAAGTCCTTGCTGTTAGATTCCTTCCTTCTAAACCAAAGAAATAAGTCTCAGGAACTTACTAAAAATCAAATAATCAAATATCTTCAAACACACAGGCTGTTTAGATGCTAAAATACACAGGCCTTTTCCAATACTGCAGCTGGGCGTGCAGAGTCTTCCAGCCTTCATCAGTGCCCGTGACCCACAAGGTGTATATTGGGAAACGCCCTTTTATTTTTCAATAGTCATTTATAGAGTACTCATTATGTGCTGTGGCCACATCTCTGTCACTGTCTTTATTCCTCTGGTCCACACTGCCTAAACCTTAAATAGCAGCGGCCACAAGCAATATGCCACTGTGTACCACTCTCATGTCCAAAACCCAGCTGTCCTCAGCGAAACTGAAAGGCAGAGAACCCAGAGTGAGCAGGCTTATTCAGAGCAGTTACAAGCGCTGTTCATTACAACACAGAGCAGAGTTGCTACCTGTGGTTGCACAGGCCTTAGCTGGTTTGTGACCCTCCGGTGGACACTGTTTGCATGGGCCACCACAGGAGCTGCGTCTCCCGGGGTTGCACAAGGAAGCAGGCCTACCTTGCAGGCAGACAGGTGCATGTGCCCAAATAGTATGTTGTGCTGTTTTCTTGCTAAATCATATTTTCAGGGAAATAAGACACTTACCCTCATCTGCAAGAAAAATTTCAGTTGAGGGAAAACAAAAACAAAATTGTCATAATAAGGACAAAATGATTTCTCTAAGTTTTCATGACACTCCTGCAGCCCCATCCTACACCTAATGTAAGTTTCAGTCCTGGGTTTGCTTAGGGGCCTCATCTGTGCGTCCTTTAAAGTAGGAGAAGAGTGGTGACAACCTGCCCTATCAAAATGTTTTGCCTAGTAGCTCCTAATTTTCCTAAGGAGTTGCTTACATGTAGCTAATATATATATATATATATATATATATATATATATATATATATATATATATATATATATATAGTTGTGCTGAATAACTTAATAATACATAACTTAAAAACCAGCCTTATTTTCTTTTTAGGAAAAGGAACCAAGCAACTCTAGCCTTAGACCGTGTGATTTTGCAAAGACAATGCTTGACACTTACTGAATTTTGAGTTTCTACTCTCAATGCTATCCATTCACTTGGAAAAACAAATATGATACTTTGACTAATAGCATTGGGGAAAACATGAACTATATATTAAATACTATGAAGCAGGAATAAAATTAATGAGCAAACATTCTAACAGGAGTCACTACATGTGAGCACATTAAGCTTCTGTACAAACATGGAGCTTGTAAGTGAGTTTCAGGGTTTTATCATGCTGACTTTCTTAATGAAATGTGGCACATAAAAATAAAACCTTGAATGTTTCTCAAATCTTTTAACAGATAACTCATATGGTCGTCACATGTAGCATAAAAATCAGTATCACCTAAAAGAGCACAAGCTAAATATATTAGGATCCATTTACTATTACCAGTGAGAAACAATGCTGGAGACCATACTGAAAAAGATGACATAATCTGGAAATGTTAAAAGTGACCAGACAGCCACTGGCACTTCTTTTTTCAAAGCTACCTCTAACTCTTTCTCACTTTGTAACAGTACTCTGCAGCCAGCCTGGTGTCTCGCTCAGATCCTGACACCATGTCGCTCTAACAGAGCTGGTAGCTCCAAGGCTGTGAAAGGACGCAGAGGAAAGCTGACTCCTGTGACCTGGGGCCTGCCAGAGGCTGCGCTAGTAGCACCTGTGCCTGCTCCGTGAGTGCAGAGAAAGCCACTGTTCTTCACACTAGAACAGTTAGTGGAGTCCACCAGTTTAGGCCTAAAATGTAGAGTAAAATAATAGGGCGTGAAGGAATGACGACAACAAAAAGGTGATGATCTTCTCCAACAATTGGTTTGTGGTGCTTTTAAACTTTTTTTATAGAGAGTTGATGATGAATTGAGATATGTAAGGAAAACATTATATGAGACAGAGATACACAGAGACCACTTGCAATTTAACGACTCAAGAAAAGAGCAACGGAATCAAGTCATTTAGACTATTTTGTTAGGTTCTCATTAGATAGATGGTGCTTCCACCAGGTTACTTTTAGAATAGGGAGAGTATCCAAAAGCATTTATTGTGTGGCCCTAAAATCCATGTGTTGGGAATTGTTAGGCAGTTTTTGATATGAGAGTAAAATAATTATTACTCTTAAACATTTCGGAAAATATGTACATATATATTACACATTACAAATGCTTATATATCTAATATCTGTGTTGATTAATTCAACATCTGGTGAAGTTTATCTCCATTTTACAAATGAGAGGTTATGGCTTATTCAAGGTCACAGAGGGTGGATCCCAACTAGGATTTTGCCCAGGTCTTTGATTATAAATTCAACCCAATTTTGCATAAGAGCCCCTGGGGGAAATTTTTAAAAAATGCTTATATCCAGCACAGCCTGCCAAACTGCCCCCCAAGACCCCCAGCAGAGACTGATATAGTAGGGCTGACTGATGTGACCTGAGGTTTTGAAAAAAACAAAAACAACAACAAAAAAAAAACCCCTCAGAGACCCTCTGGATATCTCACTGTGCAATAATAATTTTTAAAGCATAAGAGCTTGAAAGAAATCTATAGAGATCTTAGGATTGCCTGTAGAGGTTGTTTTTGTGTCTATAGATTAGCTTGTTTGTAATGTCCCATCCTTACTGAGAACTGAATATTAAACAACACTCTGTTTAAGGGCATTGTGGTTTCATGTAAAATATATAAGATTGAGTGCAGTGAGAGCTATTCAACTTTCTAGTTGTGTAACTTTGGACAAATTAACTTCTTTCAGCCAGAGTTTGCTGATATGTGAGATGTGTCATGATTAAGTAAAATAAAATATCTAAAGCCATTGACACAATGTCTGGCAGAAAGTAAATTCTCAATGACTCTTAAAACATCTCCTTCCAGAAGTAGACTTAGGGTTTATCCATGTTTTCACTATATAATTATAATGTATAATTTCTTTTTTTCCATATTTGTAAGGAAATCGCTGTGTTAACCATTCAATCTTGTATATAAGCACATATTTTACTAATCTGGAAGCTTGTATGAGTTGAGTTTAGGGAATGGCTAGGAAATTTTTCATAGCTCCTTCTCTAATCTACAGGAGTTCAGTTCCTAAGAACTAAATATAATCTCATGAGATTTGTCGTGCTCACTCAGCCGTCTCTGCAGTCGTCTCCTCTCTGGTGAACCAGCTGCTTGAGTCTCAGATCAGACATAGTCAAAACCATATAGTCATCATACGTCATCTTAATATCAAGTGCATGCGTCT
The DNA here is from genome assembly GCA_004024845.1 of Tonatia bakeri. Classification (NCBI taxonomy): domain Eukaryota; kingdom Metazoa; phylum Chordata; class Mammalia; order Chiroptera; family Phyllostomidae; genus Tonatia; species Tonatia bakeri. Next base: position 105,565 of record PVIA01004753.1, read on the forward strand.
TGGGCAAGCTTTTCATCGTGTTCACACAGTACTAATTCCCATTAGTTACAAAAAAATCCTTGGTGGTATTGATTTTATGAACACCATACTATACATTCCTTGCCATGACGATAGATTTTAGGGGGAAAGAGGTATTTTCAAGATATGGTGAGTTTTACTGCAGTATGTTGTCAAGTTCAGCTGTTTGCCATAGACGACTTAGAGAACTTAGGAGCCAAGCAGAGAGGCGGCAACACCAGGTTGGAATGACCAGCTGCTACCACCCAAAGAAACACCAGCACAAAGAGACGGTCTGAATTCTAGTTGTCCTGACAGAGCAGAGGAGCTTTTGTGGAAAACAGAAGCAAAATAGCCTCATTGAATAATTCATTACTGCATAAACACAGTCATAAAATGTTACGGTACCGGCTGGGGGGAAAGGCCCCACTGCTGCCGGGTCCTGCTCCCAGTGGCTGCAGGGCCACAGCAGGCAGAGACAACCAAGCACATTTCACTGCTCTGATCACCACTCCTCCTGCTCACAATGTGTTTGGCCCTTTCCTTCCCATTGCCGGAGGACAAGCATCGCACGCAGTCTGGCAGCTCTAGGTCTGAATGTTGGGTTTATTTTCTCTTTAGCTTTCACAACTCAAAGGAAAGCCCAAGATTTTAATAAACATCCCACCACCAGTTTATGAAAAAGGGGCACGATCCAGATAGCGATGCATTTTTTTGAGAGGCTTGCAAAGCCAGCTGTGGATGAGAACGTCCAATTTGCACTGGAACTGCTAACTAGAACTCGGGGAAATTCCGTCTGGCTTAGAGCACTGTAAAAGAAAATAACAGAATAGAGAGAGCAATGCTTCAGTAGTTTACAAAACATTTATTCCACGCCTTGTGTGGAAAAAGCACCATGCTATGGAAGATAGCAAGAGAATGGTGGAGCAGCCACCTGGAGCTCTTACTATGGGCCCAGCACTCTTCTAAGGATAGTGGAGAGCAGGCAAATCTCTGTTCTCCTGGAGCTTCTGTTTCACACATAAATGGAGAAGAGTCTGCTAGTAAATACCTGGCAGAGGATCATGAGGGATGATCCGTTAGTGAACAGCTTGCTGCTTACGGGGAAGTCATGGAAGGCCTCCCTGAGGAGGAAACTGGAGGAGAGACATGAACTACCTGAAGGGACTAGCCGGGCAAAGAACAAAAAAGAAGTGTTCTGGTAGGGAAACTAGAGTGCACGGCCAGAGTCTGAGAGGCCCTGGGTCAGAGGGAGCGGTAGGACAGGGGACTGGAGTGGCAGGCAGTGGGCACGTCACAAGGGACTTTCCTAGTGGGTCACAGTAGAGAATTTTGGTTTGCAGAATTCTACCTTTGAAGATACAAAACAAGAAAGTGACTTGATCTGATTTATCTTGTATACTTTATAGAATCACTTTAGCTTCACTGTGGAGAATGGATTTTAGGAAGCCAAAAGTGGAGATAGGGGGACCACTTGGGAGGCTACCACGAAGCCCAAGCAAGGCATTATGGTGGCTTACTCTTGGACTTGGTCAATGGTCATAGATAAAAGTGGACATGTGAGAAACTTGTCACAAAGTAGAGTCAACAAGATTCCTGATACACTGGATGTGTGAAGGGGAGCTGGGGTTGAGGCATAAGTGGGATGGGCTTAGGGGCTTGTATACCCAGATCGAACCCAAGAAATGGGAAGAGTGAGGATAAGTGCAAATAGGAGGAGAGTAAAATCTAAAGTTCTGTTTTGGCCTTTTTAATTTGAGGTGCCTTTTAGACATTGAAGTGAAAATGTTGAATAGGAATTTGGATAAAGGAATGTGAAATTCTGAGAGGAGGTTTGAATTGGAAATCACAGTCATATAGATGGTAGATATTATAGCTGAGGGGTTGAATGGGATCACCCTGAAAACTAAGGTAACCTAGGGCCTCACCTGGGGCCAGCCAAGAGATGGAGAGGTAAGGGGCCATGACAAGAGGAAGAAAGTTGGGAAAATCTTGGGTTACTCCAGCTAAAAGAGCAAAGTATTTCACACAGAGCCTTCATTTCTGACCTGCACATAGGTATCTTTTTTTGTTGATAAAATATTTTATATTATCTACTGTGTTGGACTTTAATAATATTAAAGGACCCCAGTAGTTTGCACATAATGAGCTACATACATATATCAGCCCTAAAAATCCACAGAGACAAGGCTAAGGATAGGAAAGTGGTTGCTTAGTTCATGGTTTGAGTTCACATGCCCTGCTTTTTCCTTTTGCTTCACTTCATGAAGATAATGCCCTCTGGATTAGAAAATCTGTCCCAGCAAGGATAGTGTTTTTGAATCCCACCCACTTCACAAAACTGAGATCCAAGTGTTGCAAGCTGTTTTATTTTTGTAGTTCAACAAATATACATTGAAGACATATGCTGTGCCCTGCTCTATGCTAGACAGATTAAAACACGTGAGATAAGCAGAGAGATTCAACTTGTACATCAAGGAACTCATAATATCCTGAGTGAAGAAAGGCTTACTTATGCTAATACCTAATTAGCATGAAAACAAAATGAAAAGAAGAATATTAATTCCTAGAAATTTCTTAATTGGGTTTTTCCTTTTGTGTATCTTAACCAGTATTAACGCTTTCGGAGAAGGAAGCTAAACTACTACCTTGACCTTCTATCCCTTCATGTCCTCACCCCATGGTTCTAATGTTTGCCAGGATATGTGTTTCCAAGGGATTTAATGAGATTTCCTCTTTTGCCATCCTCCTCCTTGGTTTCTTCAGTAGCACCAAGTAGTGCTGAACTTATAGAATATAACAACTTGCATCTGAATTGAATATTTTATAGTTTCCAAAGTAATTTTGCTTGTGATACTCATAAATTTGTGAGTTAGAGAGGATAAGTCTTTATGATTTTATAAATGAGGAAGCTGAGGCTCCAGGGGTTGGGATGAGGAGCCAGTGACCTGTATGAAGTCACAGGGTTTGATGGAAGGCAAGACCTCGCCCCCATGTCTATGCTCCTGCCCCTAAATGAATATGTTCCTGTGGAAACATACCTAAATAATACCTCTTCAGAGCTCAGCTCTAACCCACAGAAAGGGAAAACAAAATAATTATAAAATTAGATGCAGAAATAACAAAAAGTCACCGTGAAAGGATGAAGTAATTGAAGTCCCAAAATTTATCATTATTGGAGGGGTAGAAACAGGAGTTCAAAAGAAGTAGAATAACAGCTATCTGGGTTAGGGCTTGGGGTTGAGGTTATTGTTTGTTTGATACTGAAGCAGATGCTCTAAGGATCATGCTCGTAGTAGCACCAACCTTGGTTGTCTAGGACTCAGCCTCTGTTGAATACAAAATCCTCATTTCATAGTCGATGCTATGGTGTCAGCTTTGAAGACAATAGTAACAAACATTTGAAAAGCTCTTTAGAATTTCTAAACACTTTCACATTCAAAATCTCCATTGTATAAGCCTACCTCATGAGGTAGGTTAATTGAACATTCATCATAATCTCCATATTACACATGACAAAACAAACATAGAGATTAACTGACTTGTTCCAGGTCCCAACAAGCTGGTAGTGGACAGTACAGGCAAGACTACAACTTGGGTCTCCTGCCCCTAAAATTTCTATCCCATGCAGATTTCAGACACAAGGTGACCACTGTGGCGATACCTGATTTTAATGCCTTTGTAGAAAGTATAGTATAATGTGGAGGTAAAAAACAAAAGTAAGCAATTAAATATAATAATTCATTTACTCATTCATTAGTTCATTCACTACATGTTTGAATGATTGTTAGTTTTTTAGTCGATAAGAAAAATAAAAATAGAAAGACTCTATTTATTCTTGTCCTAATGTTTTTAGAGTCTAATTGAAACTGAGAATAAAAAACGTGCATTGGAGTATTGTAGTCATAGAAATTTGTGTAGAACACAGCAGATTCACAAAGGAGAGTGGAGATCGTAAACGGAATTACAGGCACAAGTCACAGGTCATGTTAATATAGGAAAAAAAGCCATTAATTTTAGGCTCTTCCACATCTAAACATTTTCTTTTACCAGTTTTGATTATATGATACAATTCTTTATGTTTTATCCACTCTTATCTTTCTTCTTAAAGATGAAAAATTCCTCCAAATTGGTCAAGCAAATCACTAGTACAGTTATACAGTTCTACATTTTGGGCTTGAGAGTGTCCTGGGCTCTGTTTTTCATCTTAAAGGTTTAGTTTTTCTGTCTCTTGTGTGTGGAAGCTGAGTTTGGGGGAAAAAAATACACATGAATTTTTTACTTCGGGACATTTTTGTTCAGCATTCAAAAGAAAACACTAAACATCTCATTTGGAAACAAACAGCATGTATGAAGCAGCTTCTGCACCCCTTCTCTCAGCACCACTCGCGCCTGAGGAAGAGGCTCTGAGAAGTCACAGTATATGCAGGCTCGTTTTGTAACCAATGAAACATGACAGGACAGGAACCCTCGTGTTCCAAGCATTCCATATCCGTGCTTAGAGTTTCCATTTTTATTCTAAGCCAAACCACAATTCAGAACTGAGCCACTGATTCTCCCAGAAGAATCTCTCCCGTCATCCCATGGACACATAAATTAACAGTCGATGAAATGTTTTTGTATATTTCATAGGAGGGACAGAGGAGCAGGTTTACTGCAGAGAACTGATGCAAAAATCTTGAAAATCCTCATTAGATATTGGTTCTGCAGGCTCCTTTCTTAAACCTGCCTACTTGTTTTATTTGAAGTCTTCCCTGTTGTTGCACTCGGGCTTCCCAGAAAATTCCCTCCTTTGCTCTCTCTGGTATTTTCCCTCGGAAATTCAAAATACTTGAACACACCCTAAGTAATCCATTTGGGCCTTCCCCTTCAGCCTCACCTTCAGCCCGCAGGCTTCACTCCCCAGAGAGGTGGGTTTGCAACTAGAGTTACTTGAGTGTGTCGGACTCCTTAAACACAACCTCAGCAGTTAAGATTATTTCTTTGAAACCAGTGCATTCTCCAAGATGAATGCTGACCAGTTTAATTCCCTTGGATTGCCTCTGATGTTTTTAAAAGTTTGATTTTACATTTAGACAGGGTTATTTGGTCATGGTGGGATAAAAAAGGTCAAACCAAAATATGCTATTTCAAGTCAAATTATTGTATGATTTGTTCTCTATGGCAAAAATAATCCGAAAGCACCCTTTATACCCAGTACCAGGCATTGATACAAAACCATGCAATTATTGATAATGAAAAACATAGTATAGATAGGTAATGAAAGATGACAGTGAAACTATGACATGACTATAAGCTACTAGCAATAGTATTTCGAATCTTCTGTTAGAAACTGAATAAGCTTTGTGCGTGTTAACTGATGATTGGCTTATGAAAGTATATGCACTCTGTTTTGTCAGTGTTGGCTTCATATGAAACTGTGGCTTCCATGAGTTTAAAAAATACATACATTATTTTATGTACAAAATGACAACCACAAATTTTGGTGTGTTCAATTGTTTAAACCAGTGATTTCCAGAATATAAGTGGTGTCATACTTGTATAAGTTTCAAAACAGGCTATTTTGAAATAGGTAAATCTCTCAGTCAAAACCTTTGGAGACCCAAATTGCTGGTGTATCTTCCTCAAAATACCTCCTACTATCCTGGAGTATGTATGTACTGGAAGTATCTTATTCTTCTAATCCCATACTTAGACCAGTTAGTTATATTTCCTACTTTAAGAAATGGCCAGTGATACAAACACACTTCATTTAAAGATTAATAAAACTAACTTTGTTCTACAGAAGTCATTCGGTGCCTTGTGAGTCTATAAGAGCATTTATAGGGTTTTCTCATACACTACAATTCAATGTTAAAAGTATAATCAGTCAAAGAACCACCAAAATGGCAACAAGGGTCTTTCTTCTCCTATACTATTGGGGAATTTTTTCCACCTCCTAAAAAAACCCAGCTGCCCTTTGTGAAGTTCCTAAAATAATGATTAGCATTATTAAACCAGAGACTAAAAATCTCGGTACGGACTGACCCATGGGGACACGTTACTATCATTATTTTAATATAAAATAATAAAAGGGGCGTCCATAGGGGGGCAAAATTATGGCTCATCCTTACAATTTATTCTATTTGTCAAAGTCACCCAAAAAGTTCTTGGGAGTGACTGGAATTGGCCTTCAGAAGCAGGTGCTCTCAAGTGTCTTGCCTTTGTGGTTCGCCTACCCGGGTTTCCCAGTCCTTGGTTGAACGTTAGTGAGCTCACAGGATATAATGTTGAATACAGCTCTGGTGATCTCTTCCAGTGGAGGCTGAGGCCATTTCTAAAACCTCCTTCCCCATGTCCCTTTTACAGTATCTTTTCCTGGACACACACACGCCCTCTTTCTCTCTCTTCTTCCCCACCACTCCCCCATCTCTTCTCTCTCCTCCACTTTTCTCAATGTACATTGAATGGATTCGTTTTCCACTTGTTCTCTAGAAGATGGGTGCAGTTTTCCCCAATGCACTTCAAATACACCATACTCATTCCCTGCCTCTCCTGTAGTTTACAGATGCTGACACTGCACCACCATGCTCTTTAGGGGTTTTGCCCCTATTACTAAAAATATAGTATTTGTGTATATATATATATACTCTTCCATTTTATTAACACCCTATTGTCACTCACGTTACCCTGTCATTTTGGCAAAGCCCAACAACCCTCATACAGAACAATGCTAAATACAACTTCTCTACGCCTTATAAAATATGCCTTCTTATTTTATGAATGAATATGAGGTACATTTCCTAGAACGGAATCCATGAACACATATATACTGTACCTGCATTCTTACACGCTGTACTTCAACTTCCCAAAACACATACACCTGTACATGCACATGCTTTTCTTCTTGGAATTGGCAAGAAGCCTTGGGATGTCCTTGGCACCTACTGGAAGGGCGTGAAACTAAATCCAGTACCTTTCTACGACCCCAAATCAGTTTTGTCTTGCTGACCTCTCCCTGACCCCAGCTTGCTGTTCTGTTTTTCTATTTTCCCTAAATGCAACTTACTTTAACCATGTATTGACTTGATTAATATTCCTACAGTTAAAGGATAACAGATGATTACCCATTTGTCAGTCTTAGCCCCTTTTCTTCTCTTTTAAATGTCTACTCACGACGTACATCCAGACTGCACGCCCTTTTTATTTTTGTTTAAAAAAACAAAACCAAATTTTTTAAAAAAATTAAAGAAACGGCAACATTTGTTTTCGATTTTGGCTATCATCAAAAGGGGAATCAACAGGCCAGAAAATGCAAAGCCAACAAAGTGTCCCCTGACCGCTCTGTCTGTGCCTCCTCCGCGTGTGCATCTGGTTGTTCATCTCTGACAATGTGTGAAATATTTTTTTCTTTGAGAACTTTTCTGTTCTTTTCTCCCTTCTTGTTTGGGAATTAAGTGCTTTCTGTATTATATATATCTATCTATATATATATAAATATATCAGTGTGTTTCTTTTTAATTGCCAGATCTTTAGATTTACTTTTATCCAAAATTATGAGAAAAAAGTTATGAATTGTTTTCTGCAATTTCCCCCCACTCCCTCTTTAAATGTGGAACAACTTCAGCCGCAGAATCGCACATCCACATCTTTCCAGTTAGCCCACTGGCATTGGGAATCACATGCACTGTGGGTGGCCTGGGGAATATGGATGGTGTCATTCAGACGGTACCATTTCTGTGTAGGGAAGTAGTCACCAACCCGGCTAATGGGCTCCCTACACAACTTTGCCTTTCCATCACCTCTGTGGATTTCTGACCCCTTTCCTAACTCAAGATGGGGCTGTGTGGCTGTCGATGAAGTTGTTCAACTTGAATGCATAAATCTAGTCTTCTTGTTTTTGCTTTTAACCTTTTGGTCATTATTAGTAGTATTATTATTTTATGTACTTTGGCTATTTTTAGTAGGAGAAAAAAGTTAAACTGTTTTTATCATTTGAAAATTTTAATGAAACTGTAATGATTTTTTGAAGTAATTGCATGTTGAAGAAGTTGCAGCTTAGGGTGTGTGAGATTGTCAGTGTTAGAGTTCTGTTCTTTATTTCTGTAGATGGGCATGTGTAGGCTCATTTGTTTTTGTATATTGCCCATCCCTTCCTTACAGCCAGAAGCTCTAATGCAGCTAGATCACTTCGTGCCGCCCTTACATGGACATGGCGACTCACTTACACATTTACCCCCATCATCTTCATCTCTTGTGTAGTTCACTCATAGATGCGACCCTACCTTCTCTGCATCTCCCCTTCCCACCCCTCCTTTCTTTAGCATCGTTTGAATTTATGTGCTGTCATCCATCCCCTTAAGTTAAAGAAAGTCTAATACTTGTCAAAAAGACAACAAATTTAAAAAGTAAATATATATCTGAGAACCTATAACAATGCAGAAATTCATTCCAAACCCTCTAGATTGATAGATTTTTTTTAAGGCAAATTATAAAATCAAACAGGCTTTTTGAAATTTTTTCAACCACCGCAATTGGGATTATTTCAAGTTCAAAACTGATGCCCTCCCAAGCCCCTTGAAGTAAAAATTCATGAAAGTGCAGATTTTTTTTCTTTTTATGTTATGTGGTGTGGATGTATGTGTTGTGCCTCCCTGTATCATCCTCTGTTGTAAATTATTATATCTGAAAAATTAGACATTTTCCTCAAAAGTTTTTTTAAGAACTGACAACAAAAAAAGCGAGTTACAAGAATGTGGCAATTTTATTTGTCCAAGAGCATTCTTACACAACTTTCTTTTGTAAATTTTTCTTTCATGCCAAAAAACATGCGGGCAATTTGTTGATGTAAGTTGACTAAATTAATATGGTATGCTTTTTCTTATTTAAATTATTTTGTCTATATGGAAATGATTTCTTTCTTTGTTTTTCAAAAACAGCCTCTATTTTTTTATTTGCTTTTATTTTTCTTTCTGTCCTTATATTGTGAATGCCTTGTTGATGTTATTTGCTCTCCTTTCCCTCTAGCTTACTTTGGCCCTGAAGTTTGTTTTATTTTCTACTATATGATTTTGAAGACAATTTAAATATTTTATTTCCTTTGTGTCTATTTGTTTAATTTTCAGTGTTATTTTTGTGCTGAATTGCTTCTAATAACCAATGTGAATCCTACTCTTGGTAGAAGGGGGTGGGTAAATTGTTCTTAACTTAACATCCCGTGGAAGCCTGGCCTCTTTGCCTGAACCAGCTTGAAAGCCTTGAAAGTAATGGTAGGCTCTACAGCGGGATAGTGAAGTGGTTACAGCCTGCAGGAGGCCTGTTCCCTGGGAGACAATGCATTAACTCCAAGTGTTATCAGTTGCAATTACATCCTAATTTAACTCCAGAGAAAGAGTTCAGGGAAATCAGTCTTCTTTTTTTTCCCTTCTGCAAAGGGGAAATAAGGTACTCTCAAGTGATTATGGTGAGTTTCGTTACCCAGGATTAGACCATCACATTCACCACAGGTTACAAAATCAATTCTACTGAGAATAAAGACACTGAGAATCCCAGGTGTTTAAAGTGTTGTCCTACAATAATGATGCCTTCCAATGTGTAGAACTAACTTCTGCTGAAACACACACACACAGGGCACACAATTATCTCTCTCTCCTCCCCTCCCCACTGTCTCTTCTCTTCTCTCCCTCTCTCCTTTTCCTTTCTATTAATAGTTTCCATTTCTCTCAAGGATTTAATCAGGTAAACTTTAAAAGGATCCTAAAATTCTACCAAAAGGAAACATGATGATTTTCACACCTGAAGTTTTATTTAGGCAACTTTTCAGGTAGGTACAGCCATTTCATGTGATTCTAGGGTGAGTATATCTCTTGACCTTAAAGGTTTTTAGATGTTGCTTTTCTGCACTTCAAGAAACTTAAGAACGGTAAGAAGTACTATATAATTTTTGAGAAAAGAGGTTACTTGTTTCACTTTAATTTTTAATTTAGAGTTATCTGAGACTGTTATAAAAATATTGAATTGAAATAATGATAACAGATATGTTTCCAAGTTAGTAGTTTTAATGAATGGGCTTTCTCTACCTAGATCTATATGATTTTATAATGTTTGATATGTTGGGTGATATTTTAGGTTCAAAACTAACTTCCTAAATGTAGTATTATTTTATCAAATTGAATTGAAAGCTTTTATTTTTATTGAAGAGGCTATCTATATGACCATTTAATAAAAAGCTAATCTTTTTTTAATACAAGCTCATTGAACTATAATAAGTCATTCCTCAAACTCAGCACTGAAAATACCCTAACTAATCTGGATCCTGTATTGTCATACTTCTATTTTGCATGAGGCTACTATATATTTAAAGAAATGGTCAGAAGATGTAACCAATGGTTTCAGTTGCTACAGGCCTAAAAATGATACTAATAATAGCATTTTGTAGTAGCAACCAGTTTTGAGTTAAATATTTAACATGCATTATAATTGACATTAACATGCATTATTATTATTCACATTGATGGGCTGAGGTAGGCTGTGTTGTTATTCCCATTTACAGAGAATTTAAGCAATTTGACCACACTCATACGGCTAGCAGGCTGCAGAGCTGTGCAGTTAACTTGAGTCTGGGTGACTTCAAAGGCAAACCTCAGATCCACAAGCACATGAATCCAATTGACATTCCTTATTTTACAATGGAAAATTATATCAAGGGTCTTTGGCTCATCCTACCTGGACATATGTTGAAAAACAGAATTTGCAGCCTTATAGAATCAGATAAACTGGGGGAATAAAAGGTCCTATCTAAAGATTCTCATCTAATTAAATGTGAGCAAGCCCCTTTGAGACACTTGAGTTTTTCCCAGTGTCTTTTCCCCAGGTACTTGCCATATTTGTCTGTGGCTATTTTTTTCTGATGATGGATGGAGAAAAATTTTATGGTTACAAGCTTTGGGATATTTATGTGTTACAAGTACACTCTTCTGTGGCACCAAACAACTAAATGAAGATCATTAAACAACTTCTTTAGTGGGAAAAGGATTTCTCTCTGTTACATGTGAATTTCCCAGCAAAGAAGTAGAAAAATACAAATAAGAGATGAGGTAAAGAACCTAAATATACATAAAAGAAACTCAAAGAATTGGAGCATAGTGTCCTGTCCCATAGTCTAGCTCTTTAATGTCCTTGTTTCGCTGTTTTTGTGACTTCTTGGATTCAAATATCTCCAGAACAGTGAGGTTGGAGCCACATGGAAACTTCCTGCTGCTCTTCTTGTTTTTGTAGATGACCCACTACATTCACCATCACCTACAACGTTCTCACAGTTCAGAAGAGCTCTATTAAATTTTTAATCCACTGTCTTCTCCATGGCAGAGAGCCCCTTCTGCTGGATGTGAGCCCTACACACATGAATTATATATCTATAAATACACTCATAAAGCAAAAAGCAGGGCAGCCTTCAGGGCTAAAATAGACCTTTTATATCCCTACTGATCTCTCTCATTTAAAGAAAAGCACAACTCTGTCAAAAAAAAGGGTGGGGTATATATTCCCAATTTAAAAAGGTAACTTTAAGGAATACCAAACTTATTCCAAACCAAAGAAAAATTCTAGAGATGGAATAGGAATTAGAGTTTCAATAGATTATAGGTTTTGTATCACTCTGCTTGTAACCCCTTATGACTTTAAGGCTGCTCCTTCTGTGAATACTTTTGTAAGTATCAACCTCTAGTAGATCACTGACATTGTAATCTTTGGGCAGTGAAACAAAAATATTAGCTGCTCCAGCGTTTCTGAGTATAGTCACTTTGGATTAAAACAAACATGAATTCTTAGATGGGCATCCTCAATATAAGTCATTTCTATTAAGGATCTAATATTGGGAGAAGTACATCCCTCACCTCCTCATCTCAAATGGTGTGTTCCCATGGATGAGCCAGGATACTATAATCATCTTCACTCTTAAAGGTGGAATTTAATATTACAACTAATTGTACACTGCAACTCATACACCTGTCTCAAGCACCTTCCACATTTACAGTTCCCTAAAACTTTCCACCCATTTTCACTATAATTTTTATTCATAGTATGACCCCCCACATCCTGGCTGACTTCCTTTTAAACTAAGGACACTCTTCTAATTCCTTGAGATTCCAGGAAATAGGTTTGTGAAAGCTTCTATCATTTCATTGATTACATACCACTGAATTTGGGCTCAAATTCCTCTGATGCTGGGCATCTTTTGTCATTTTTATCACTGCTACCAGGACTAAAAACAAACTGCAAAGAAAACTGAAGATTAGCGATTTGGTAGCTTCTGTTATTTAAACTCTGCAATAGCATACCCATCATTTTAGTTTTGAAATAAGCTCTTATCATTTCACTTAGGGACTCACCAACCTTTTAGAAGCTCTTTATAAATTAGTGAGCTTTGAGGTCTTCTTTCCATCTCATCTTGAAGAGAATAGTTTAAATTTTTATTTTTATGGGGTTTTTTTTTGGTAATTTAAGAGAGATGCTCGCATTAAGGTGTTGAATGAGAGGAGAAGAGCAAAGGAGAGTGGGGGGGTGATTGAACTGCAGAATGAGCAGTTTGTAGATTTTGTGGATTTTTGGCAACAGAGACACTGTGGAAGCTTTAGCTAAGATTGACAATGGGGCGGGGGGATAGGCAAATGTAGGACTCCAGTTGGGTGTCACAGATGGTGCACTAAAATTGTAAATGAATGCCACTCTGTAATCATGAAGGCAGTGATCTCAGTCTCACTTACAGGGACTCTGCCACCCTACTTAACAATTTGCCTTTCTATGCAAATTATGTGCACCAGGCCTTTGCCTCCCAGCAAATCAGTTATTCCTTGTCCATTATCCTAATTTCCTCTCTACTTAATAATGCACATGGGGTAGATTTGTACCACTGCCCTAAGGGACAAGTGACTTTCGGGGCTTGTGCCTGCAAAGAACACACTTGCTAAACCTTTGTTCTAGGTGAGACAGGTAAGAACTGTTTTGTTCTCTGAAGGACAGTAACATCATCCCTGAGCCATCTCTAGGGAACCTTTCAACAGCTTGCATGAGCTTTCACTTCTCCCTCCTCAGTGCTCTTCTTTTATTCAAACACTGCCTTTCCCCATGTATCACCTTAAATATAACACTCGGGACCCCACATTAGAAGAATAAGGAGAAAAGTTAGCCCAGGGTTAGTTTTATGACTGGCTTACCTTTAGGGAATCGTGCTCCAAAATCCATTTATAAAAACTAGCAAAAGTGCGTAAATTATGCATTAAATAAGTTGCAGGGTAAATGAATTATATATGTTCACAATGTAAAAAATAGGCATGCTGGTCCAGTAAAGCAAGTCTGAAGCTTTGACAGAACCGCAAAAAACATTTTGCTCAATAGTTTCAAACCCCAAGCACCAGAAGAGAAGCCTGGGTATAGAGCATAGAGCAAAATATTATTTTGAGATTCTCAGAAAGGTTCTTGTTTTATTTCCCTACATATGTTAACATTATTGAGTAGGCCAGAGATGATTGCACAATGCTCTGTTGTCCCTTGCCTTCCAAATGATCCTCATTATGTACATTATTGCGCTCCCCTTTCCAGCTCAATTTCTCTCTGTGTAACACAGTGTTATTGGCTAAATAGGGAAGGAGGAAAGGCTTTGGATATGGGTATAAACAGGTCTTCTCAGGTGCTGGGAAGGTATGCAATGGGTTTCTTCTCAGGAGACCCTTCTGTTAGCACACCTAAAATCTGGACACATTAGATGCAACAGTTTTCACTGAGGCACAAGAAATGTTTTCAGTTGTAAGGTGTAGAAAGCAGAGCTGAGACTTCTAACTTGTGAGTCAGTCTTCATAGGAGAAACCTGGGAAGACTATAAACTCAAAGGCTTGTCCACCTGGAATGTCCCTAGAACTTTACAGTGTTGAGCCACACGTCTGTGTTTGTCACCAATAGGGGCACCTCAGCAAAGTCATTCCTGATCATAGATACTTAAACACCAACCATCCCATCAGCACAAAGTCACCACTGAGGGCAGAATGCACATTGTACCTGGTTGAGAACTGAGTGGCCTAGCTCTCAGAAAGAGGCCTTCGACAACATTCTGTCTGCATCTCAACTAACTGTCTAACTGGGACAAGGGAACATCACGCCATCCTTGCTAGAGGATTGTTGAAAACAATAGTTGGAATAAATATGTTGGACAAAAGTCAATGAAGCATGAATGGTGACTTCTTGAGATTCTTCTTTGTTTGAAAAATAGCACTGTAAAGAAACAAGCAGAGACCTTGATGAACTTTCTCACATACATAAATAATAAGCCTGGCTCTATGGTTCGGTGAGTAACATCCACCACAGGATATTTGCGGTACCCATGATCTGAAAGGCACTGTGACTTAGTGAACAATCTGAACTTTGTTTTCTGACCTAGTCAACATGTTTATAAAGGCAGCAAGTAGGGTCTGTGGGTAAACTGACATATTTTTGCCATTCTAGTTAAGAATCACTGATTTTCAACACCCATTTTGCTATGCCTACATTTCTGAATCTATAAGTAAGTTTCCAGTAAGTCACAGCTGTTTAGGCAGGGTGTTTTTAACATCTAGCATCCAGCTCAGAATATTTTGCACATAGCATAAAAGCAATACATTAACCTAGTATTTGACCAATGCAAGGGAGTTGCCATTTAGAGTCGGGAATTTCTGGAAAAGCATAGTCACAATGGATTTGTTATATGAGCAATTTTAACCTCTTATAACTTACCCTCACTTAGCATATAGTAAAAAGACCACACTTGATAAGTGTGAAATAAAAGGTAGGGTCTTAAAATGTTAAAGACAGATCTTTTATATTCCTTGATATTGGTCTCCATGACATGGAGAACGTGTTGTTCTCATCCTCATGAGAAACCCTGAAAGGCAATTAAGAAACGCTGTGGTTCACAAATTAATTGCATGCATGTCTGCATGTACACACACAGACACACATGTACACACAAATTTGATAGCCAGTCCGTATTGGCAACAGTACAATTGAACATCATCATCCCATTAGTGAATCCTGGAAACAAGCCTGTTTGAATTCTATCTAAATAATTACTTGAGAGTATCTTTAAAGTCTGCACCCCTGCCCCGATCTATAGATTTTAGGTTTTGGTGGCAGAGGCATATAATGGGCTCTAAATCAGCGTAAATATTTGGGCTACCACCAGAAAGGATCCACGTGGATTCAGGTCATTGTGTTGTAACTTCTGAGGGGCGTAACCTATGAATTCCGTTCATTGAGAGTGACTGAATTGTGTTTATCTACAAATATGCTAATTCTGTGTTTCTTTTTCTTTTCAATCCCAGGAGGTGAATTAGTTATTCCTCTTCTTGTAGAAGACCCTTTAGCTACCCTTCCTATTGCTACTCGTGCACCTTCCATTACGCTCCCCCCTACCTTCCGCCCCTTCCTCACCATTATTGAGACCACCAAAGATTCCCTGTCCATGACCTCTGAGGCGGGGTTACCTTGCTTGTCGGACCAAGGCAGCGAAGGTTGTGATGATGATGGCTTGGTGATATCTGGGTATGGCTCAGGGGAAACCTTTGACTCTAACCTGCCCCCTACTGATGATGAAGATTTTTACACCACCTTCTCCTTGGTAACAGATAAGAGTCTTTCCACTTCAATCTTCGAAGGTGGCTACAAAGCACATGCGCCCAAGTGGGAATCCAAGGACTTTAGACCTAACAAAGTCTCCGAAACTAGTAGGACTACTACCACATCTTTGTCCCCTGAGCTGATCCGCTTCACAGCTTCCTCCTCGTCTGGGATGGTGCCCAAATTGCCAGCTGGCAAAATGAATAACCGTGATCTCAAACCCCAGCCTGATCTAGTCTTGCTTCCGTTGCCCACTGCCTATGAGCTAGACAGCACCAAACTGAAGAACCCACTAATTACTTCCCCCATGTTCCGTAATGTGCCCACAGCAAACCCCACGGAGCCGGGAGTCAGACGGGTTCCGGGGGCCTCAGAGGTGATCCGGGAGTCGAGCAGTACAACAGGGATGGTCGTCGGCATTGTGGCTGCTGCCGCCCTCTGCATCTTGATCCTCCTGTACGCCATGTACAAGTACAGGAACAGGGACGAGGGGTCCTATCAAGTGGACGAGACGCGGAACTACATCAGCAACTCGGCCCAGAGCAACGGCACGCTCCTCAAGGACAAGCAGCAGAGCTCAAAGAGCGGCCACAAGAAACAGAAAAACAAGGACAAGGAGTATTATGTGTAAAAAAAGGACACCATTAACAATACCTGAATTGACAACACAGAATTATTTCTATATCAGTACGCACATTTTTGGAAAATGAGATTTCGCAGATGTCAGAACTATGCTAACAATGAGATGGGGTCTGTACCATGGCGACGGTGGGGAAAACCGTTTCCAAAAGGACACAAACCAAGATGTACCTACCTGTCTACAGTTCAGCCGTGGCTGCTCTGATTCGGTCATCGCCCGGAGACAAGCTCTTTCTGCCCTGCTGTATCATAAAGCACACACTCTGCGCGCTCCGGAGCCAGCAGGCGACTCCCCGCATCCGCGGACTTGGGAGCTGCCTTCTCACGAGGACCTTCCACCGAAGGCAGAAAACTTCACGGCTTACTTGTTCCATAACTCCACGCGAGTCTGTAACAATGTTTGTGAAGCTTGACTGTAACAATGTTTTTCCTTTAATTATGTAAAAAAACAAAAAAAAAAAAAGAGAAAAGAAAAGAAAAGAAAGAAAAAAGTTAAAAACAAAAACAAACAAACAAAAAACCCTTATCTGGTTATGGCCAGTGTGTGTAACTTTTCAAGATCTGAGGGGAAAAAAATGGCTTTTGGGTTTTTGTTTATTTTTTGAGAATGACTGGACATACATTAAGAAGAAGAAAAAAACTCAGAAAACTAAAGCGAGAGAGACTATTGCCATATGAACTCAAAAAGCTACCATGGTGTTCACTCTACATATCAGGTTGTGGTGTTTTTAGAATCTGTTGTTTGTTTCCTATATGATGCTTTGCTGAACACATAGCAAAATCACGTGATGGATGAGAATATTGATTTGAAAAGCTGGTCCCTCAGGATCGAATTCCAGAATTTGCCACCCAAACCCTGATCAGACCAGGTTAGGGCTGGTTTTATCAGAGCTATTATTGGGTTTACTTAACAATATCGTTCCTGTCCATTAGCCCAGCCAAATTGTGGTTAAAGGAGAAAGCCCCACAAGGTAAAACAGAGCCTTTCCTGTCATCGAAAGGGAAAAAAGCAGGGGGGTGGGCTGGATCTGTGATTGACTGAAATGCATGCAAATGTAGGAGAAAAGACAATACCAAAAGTCTGTTAACTAATCAAAACAGACAGTAGGGGAGTTCAACTTGTGATGGAACCCACAGAAGGTCACACAAGCCAAACACGGCATGAAGAGAGTGCAAAACGCATAGTTCTTCCCCGCCCCCAACACGATCCTGGTCGCCATCGTGGTTTAATTTGGTAGCCTGACACGGATAGCTTTGTCCTTCCATTTGCTCATGTCTCCCTTCACCCATCTTTTCTAAAACTAACTAACTAAATAATAAATGAATAAAGCTGCTGTGACACACACACGAAAAGGAGTTTAATAGTATAATATATATAAATAAATATATATGCAGATATATTTATCATGGTATGTTTGATGGGGTGACTGACACAGGAAACCTGTTGAAGTCTTGAAGTGGAATGAGAATGTTGTTTTAAAAGAAAATAATGACAAAACAACAAAAAAGTAAACCTTACAATGTGAAGCAAGTGTGAGTTTTAGTTTTGTCACAGTTAACTGTGTCAAAGAGAATTAAAAATAAATCTTCTCAGATTTTGTTTACATATTTTACTACATTTTTGCTGGTATAATTCCTTAGCCACCTATGTACATACTGCTTTAAGAACTGTTCTCTCCTTTCTATTTGTGTGTTTCAGTTTGGTTGGTTTATATTCCAGTTGTCTTTCTTTCTTTTTTGAAAAGAGGAAACAATGTACAGGAAAACAATAAATTGGTTGTGTGGCCATAGCTATCCAAGAAGCAAGAGAAAAGCAAGACAAATATTCACATAAAAATGAAATATGTTCGCTGGAGGGTCAGATATATAGAATTTCTTTTGTACAGATGAAAATCAATCAGCGTTTAGATTTAGAAATCTACTCTTGCTGGTCTTTGTAAGTTGCATGAATATTTGACTTTGAAAACAATATCTTAATGACATGGGGCAAAAAGAGCAATTTAAACAATGGTAGCCTTTACTGATGTGTACGGAAAGAAGTGTTCCTCATTACCTGATATTTCAATGTGTTAACAGTTTTGAAATTTTTTGTTGTTATTTAAAAAGACAGGATTATAAAGAGATATCAAAGCACGATTTTAGATAACTTAAATGGCCCAACCTATATGGAGTTGATTATATCTCGATGTCTTTAAAAGATTGCTGTTCTTGGAGTCTTGAGGTCTTGTGAACTGATTTTCTGCTTTCTTTCTTTACATTTTTTAAAAAATTTTGAGTAAAAATACATTTGTTATATTCCTTTTAGTGTAAGTTCTATTTGGACAATTTTATGGGAACATGTGCATTCTGTATGTGAGCTTCTATCATATCCCTGTTGTTTTATGAGCAGACTCTTAAGGAATTTATTTTATGATGTTGTGATGTTACTGCTTTTTTTCCTTTTCTCTTTTATTTCATATTTGCATTTTCGTTCAAGGATATGCTTAGCAATAAAATGTTCTTCCCAAAACCTTGTATGATGATGTTTTTTATATCCTAAATATTTAGTAAAAGATCTAACAAAGAAACTGAACATGTCACATCTCATTAAAAGTAATCTAGGACCACTGTCATGTGAAATAAAAGATTCTAACCAGATACTTAGGTAAACTTATGAAAAGTGGCATATTTATGGACTCAACAACTATTGTCTGTCAACCAAAGCATTATTTAGATTGCTAAGATAGAGCAACCTGGAAAGAAAATAATTTTCTGAACAGGTAAGTTGACAAAGGCATTTTATTCTGTAAAATATCATTGGATACTATGTTTTTAAAAGTGGTTAGTAACTTTTAAGAATTTCTGTAAGTCAACAAACTTTGAACAATTTTTCAGAACCATGTTCATGCAGTTCCTTAAGCACTGGAAAGCTTTAGATGCCTTCTTTCTAAGCCTCCCATCATATTGAAAAAAAAAATTAAGTACTAAATCCAAAAACAAAATTTAAGTGAGTGCTTAAATTTTAACAGCTTTTGTCTAGATCGTCTGATTATAAAATTCTGCAAACATTCACTGTAGCTGGAACCTTTCTCGCATCTCAGGTATTGATTTGCTGGTCCCCTAAGCCCATGCATATTGTGAATTTGGATAATCAGCCCCTCAGGACACTCCACATTTTCACGTGATCCAGAAATGTAGGTTAAGTGAACAGCTGTACTCTATCCATATGTTGATTAACAGTTCTCAAAGAGTTACAATTAAAAACAGATATCATTAACCCTGTTTCTTTAAATTTCATTACTGGATTGGTTATGTTATTGACAACCATGGAAATGGAAAGAAAATGAAGCTGAGTGATATCAAACTCTGGAAAGTTCCTTTTCCAGTTCCTGCCTCCAATGATTAAGTAAAGTAAAGCCATCATTTATTTAGGCATGCCCATGATGTGGCAGGTATTGTCTTAAGTGTTTTGGATCTGTGTTGTCTATTTAACCCCTGAGTGCTAGATAGTATTTTTTGTTTTCATCTTAAAGAGTACAAAACAAAGACACGAAGAGCTTAATGACAACTTGGCGAATACAGTTCTAATCATGTTGGCAGTCAGGCCTTGCTGGCATGGAGGTCGGGGGACCCATGGGATGGGCACAGGTGCTGAGGCCAGACAGAGTGGGTTGGAGCCCTACCTGGACCTCTCACTGTGTACAGGCAAAGTTCCCAGTCTCTGAGATTTGGCTTCCTCACCTGAGAAGTGTGACACTTAGATGACTTTCCTTTTGTTGTAGTTTGGGAGGAAAAACTGAAATAATATAAAGTGTTTTAAATGCGATTGACACAGAATAGGGGCTGAACAATGTTAATGTCCTTCACTTTGGCGTTACACTTTTCTCTATACAACAGCTGCCGTCTAGAATTAGAAATTCTATACTAAATTCTACAATAGAAAGATTTACTTAATAGTTCCCAAGCAATGTTGCAAAATCGTGACTAGGGTTTACTAGCTATAATGGACAAAAGTAGTCTTTTTCTAGTCACACTTTGATTGCAAGCATAACTGGAAGTAGGAAGCATGTGGCACTGATGTTTGGTAACCCACATCTGATTGATAGCGCATTTTAAGCAAGCGGCCAGACATTAAGGTAAGTGAAGGGAGTACAGATTGAGAAAATGTTAAACTTGACAGATAAACTCCTAGATGATGGTTAATGTGGTGATTTGTTGAGATCTAAGTGGCATTTGCTCAGATACAATCCTGAAAGTCCATTGACAGAAACCATCTTTCCAGGAGGAAGCAGTGAGACTAAACCATTCCTCTCCAATGTGGTTAATGTTGGCCATGGGCTTTGGGTTCAGGAAAGCTTTGTTCAAACCTTGGCTCTGAATTCTGGGTCTGTTAAACCTTGAGTGATATGTGAAATGACTCTAGGTTTATTCACAACATTGAAATAATATTATCTTCCTCTTGGTGTGTTCTATAATTAAATGAGCGAATGTGAGCATAAGTGCCTGGATATAGGCACAGTGGCTGGCCCACAGCCCTCCAACAATGATGGCTAAATTGTCCTTTTAACTATCTATTATCCTAGAAAAAATAATCCACAGTTCTTCCTAGAAGTCCAGAAAGGATACATATTGGAGAGCCCAAGGACAATCATTATCCTTCTGTAATCTAAAATCATAATTGTTTTTCTTCCCCTAAATTGAAATCACATTGATTATTGATTCTTTGAGCTCTTTTCAAATCTTCTACCAGAAATGTATATACTCCTGCAAAATCCTTTACTTCAGTCAACTCCTTCAGAACAGGGACCATAAGAAAGACTCAAATAGTAAAGTATTCTGTGCCTGAAAGGACAGTCTTCTATGCTTCCCAAACCACAGAGTTATTATTGCTTTAGACACCCCTTTAAAATTCTATATTTGCTTTCCCTCCATGAACATTCTAAAGACCACTATTTAATATATAATTCAAGAACCACTTTAGCATTCATTTGTTTCATGGGTTGGCATTTACTGAACACTTATGTACCAGCCAATCTATTACTGGCTATTGTTACTTTGTTTCAATGAAGACAGAAAAATGGAGATGGGAGATTTTAGCTTTTTTCTCTCATATAGATCCATAGAGGCCTGGATTCTCTTCAACCATGTTTAAATGGAAGTTTAATCTTTCTTTGAAAATTCTAAACTTGATGTTTGTCCTAATTTAATTGAAATATTGATGCTACTCTTTGACATCAGTTTGATTATTAATGTATTTATTAGACATTGTTAAATGATTATGATATCTTAAATTGAGAACTGTATGGAGTTTA
Organism: Tonatia bakeri; assembly: GCA_004024845.1. Taxonomy (NCBI): domain Eukaryota; kingdom Metazoa; phylum Chordata; class Mammalia; order Chiroptera; family Phyllostomidae; genus Tonatia; species Tonatia bakeri. The sequence goes on from PVIA01004753.1 coordinate 127,116, forward strand.
TACTCTCCTCAGGGTACACAAATAATGATACTACAGTGAATACAAACAAGCTATCTGAAAAGAACAAAGTTCATTAGGAGTTCAGAAGAAATTACTTAAGGGAGGGTTTCAAAGAGGAGGTGACATATTAGGTAAACCTTGAAAATTTGAGGGGCAGAAATCAGGACTGCATGCCATTCCAGCAGAGCACTGAAGTGGGCACATGTAGGACCAAAACCATAATCTGGATGGATCACAGATTTTGTACAGTCCATTGGTGGAAGATATGGCTAGGAAGATTTTTGGAATTTTGTCTATGGAATGGAAGATAGAGATGGAAGAATGCCTGGAGAAGTTCTCAAGGTCAAGGACTGATTTACCACAGAGTACAGAGGACACACACAGCCAAAGGTAATAACTGATACATTTTCAGAGAAGGTGACATCGAGTTTCCAGACAGAGGTGTTACTCTGAACGGAGTGGGGGATGAGATCTTCTGACATCGTAAGGAAGGAGAAAATGGATTCAGAAACTGACATATCACAAAGGAGGCGACAGAAGTTGAGACAGCTACAGTCAGAGAGCCTCAGAGTGTTCTAGGTAAATCCAAGGCCAAGTCGTACAGCTAACAGTGAGGCTGTGAGCACAAGGCAGGGGTCTGTTGGCAAACTCTGTCAGGAATGCAGCCAACAGCAGTGTCAGTAAAAGGGTCTGCTGTCTTTATCTGACATTAATAGTAAGCCTTTATATTTTTGCTACATTTCTTTTTTATTTCGTGACTTGAAAACCAATCTTGTGTTTCCAAATTTAGAGCTCTTTCAATTACTTAGTGTTGACTGTAGAGAAATGAGCCATTTTATACTTTTTTCCAGAAGCATTTGCAGTGAAAGGGGACGATAGGATGCCACATTAGTCTGTTCAGGCTGCCATAACAAAATACCGTAGGCTGGGTGGCTTAAACAACACAAGTTTATTTCTCACAGTTCTGGAGTCTGGAAGTCCCAGATCAACATTGGGTAGGGTTTGTTTTCTGGTGAGTGTTCTCTCTTCCTGGCTTTTATATGGCCACCTTCTTGCACTGTCCTCCCAAGGCCTTTCTTCTGTGGGTGTGCTGAGACCACCTCTCTTCCTCTTCTTCTTTGGCCAAAGTCCTATCAGATCAGAGCCTCACCCTTATGACCTCATTTAACTTTAGTTAGATTCTAAAGATTCTTTTTCCAAATACAGTCAGTCACATTGGGGCTAGGACTTCAACATATGAATTGGGGGACAGGAGGGACACAATTCAGTCCATCACAAGTGTACATAGTGTTGGCAATTAATAAGGTGAAAATTATAAAAACACAAAGGAGTTAAGGATCCAGAAGCAGCTGTGGCCTCGTCAAGTGTCTAGGGCTGCTAGGGACAATGGCAAGTAAGTCCATGAGAGACTAAACCACAGAGCAGCATAGGACCACAGGAGTAAGGGGCCAGGATTTGGAAGCAGTGTTAGGGTTGTTAAGTGAGAAGACAGTAACAGCTAAAGGGAACCCAGACAGAGATTTGGGGTTGTATTAAGTTATTAGTGTGAGCTTCAAGAGGCCTTTAACTTTTCTAGTGGTTAGGTCCATGGGTTCTAGAGTCAGAATGCCATGGCTTGTGTTGTGCAGCTATAACTTTAGCCAAGTGACTTAGTCTACCTAAAGCTCAGCTTTCACACCTGCAAAATATTATTATACCTATCTTGTTGGTTTGTCATGAAAGATTAAATAAAATAATTCATGTGAAGTTCTTAGCATGTACCTGGCTCATAATAAGCCTTAAAAAGTGTTGGTCATTATTTAAATTTGGTCTTGTTATCTAACTCAGGCAGGATCAAAATGAGCTTCTACTTGCCTAGTCAGCACCCAGCAGTGCATAAAAATATAGAAGTTAAGCAAAACCTCTGAGCATTTTCCTAATTGTCTCATTTGCCAAGAAAATATACAATGCAGTTGCCTGGTCATTGGCAGAGTTTTCCCATCACTGCCACTCGTTCTCTGCTTCCAGGCTGCAGGGACTGCACACAGGGAAGCCTCACACCCTGAGAGTTTCCATTCTTGTCCTGAGTTTCTAGTTCTTAGCTTTCCTATGACAGCTTGTCACTCAAACCCTAGCGTAACAGGGTGCAGCCAAGAGGGGAGCCCCAAGTAGGAATTTGTAACTGGGTCTAGAAGAGCTTGGAGATAATTGGCTCCACACCACAGGGCCACACCTGCCTGGAATGCTGGCAGCTGTGGCCAATTGTGGGAGGAGCCGGAAATGAGGCTGTAGAAGAAGATTGGTGCTGGGATTTAAATGGAGGCTGGGGAGCCATTGGGCGTCTCTTTTTGGGGGACCATGTGTCTGTTTAGGACCAACGCAGCTTTGGTGTCTTGGTTGGGACCATGCGACTTGGGTGAGAGTGAGGACCACAAGGCTTTGGAAGTGCTCCCTTTTGCCATGTGGAGGGTGCCAGGAGGACTGTTTGTGGAGAATTTTAGTTTGTATTATTTCAAATAAATAATAAATTCCTTTCCTTTTCACTGATCTCTGGTATTAAGAGACGTCTTTCCTCAGGTGGTGGGCAAAAGGAACCCAATAGGTGGGGAGGAACCCCTGGAGAAAAAGGGGGGAGTCTTTTATATTGTTCAGTGCCCTCCCACCTGGTCTGTTCTGTAACACTAGGAAGCCAAGATGCCTTGCATCCTTTTATTGATATGCATTATTTTGAGTTTTTTATTGAATTTATTGGTATTACATTGGTCAATAAAATTACATAAGTTTCAAGTGTACAATTCTACATCACATCTTCTGGGGTTTGGGGGAGGTTTATATTTTTTATTTAAACTATTTTATTGTTGTTCAATTACAGTTGTCTGCATTTTCTCCCCACCCCTCCCCGCCTACCCCCTCCAAACCCACCTCCCTCCCTTGCTTCTCCCCTCCCTCTTGGTTTTGTCCACGTGTCCTTTACAGTAGTTCCTGAAAACCCTCCCCCATCCCCTCCCCCCTCCCCTCTGGCTATTGTTAGATTGCTCTTAATTTCAATGACTCTGGTTATATTTTGTTTGCTTTTTTCTTTTGTTGATTATGTTCCAGTTAAAGGTGTGTGGTAGAGCATTTGACTACATTACATCTTCTGGACATTGCATTGTGGAATCACCATCCAAAGTGTAGTCTCCTTCTGTCAACAATTATCTCCCATTTGCCCTCTTCCAGCTGCCCTCCCACCTGCTCCCTTCCCTCTGG